>JXCR01148708.1:589427-665643 GCA_002079205.1 Phalaenopsis hybrid cultivar | reverse complement strand
TTAATGGTGAATATGTTAATATTCTGGAAGGATTGGAACTATACACAGAGGTCTTCTCTCCCACGGAGCAACGAGAAGTACTTGATTGTGTATCCGATCTCCAAATCAAAGGCAGATCAGGATTACTATTTGGAAAAAANGTAATGTTTTTGAACATTTTGAGATGGTTAATGGAGAATATGTTAATATTCTGGAAGGATTGGAACTATACAAAGAGGTCTACTCTCCCATGGAACAATGAGAAGTGCTCTATTCTGGAAGGGTTGGAACTATACACAGAGGTCTTCTCTCCCACGGAACAACGAGAAGTACTCTATTCTGGAAAGGGTTAGAACTATACACAGAGGTCTTCTCTCCCATGGAACAATGAGAAGTGCTTGATTGTGTGTCCGATCTCTAAATCAATAATTGTATCTCTAAAACANGTATAATCCAGTGGAGATGATATCACCACTAATATGGCAACCAATCATTGACAACCAGATTAATGCGGAAGCACATTATCCGGCATATCCAAACAATGTGGAGTCCAATTAATGCGTTAGCACATTTTATCTCATGCAACGTAAATGAACGATGCCACAAGAGGAGGGTTTAAAAAAACATTTGCAAGAAATGCATCAGTATAAATCATTACTTCTTCTCCCATTACTTGGCATGGTTCCTCTACAAGAAAAAGCTCTAATATACTAGTGTGCAAGTCCAAACTCCATTAAACACACAAAAGCAACAAACAAAGGATGCTTGGCTAGAGCATAATCCAAAGAACAATAGTCTGGATACCCAAAAGTCTACCTAAGCACTCTAGTTCTAGAGTAGCAAACCATCAGTCATATGGTGTCCTAGTTACATCATCTATGTATATTCAAGGTGTGAGTAAAAGGATTATGCATGAATTTGATGGGAGTCACCAACGTGACCCCATACTGAAGATCTAAATGTTCTAAAGGATGTCACTAGAATGATCTTCTTTGGAAAGGATTCTGAAAGACAACCTTACATAGAGTCTAATTAACTTTGCACTTAAGTATTAAAATTTACTTTAAAACTTGATGTTTAACTAATAAAAGTAGATTTTTTTTTAAAAAAGCATGGGAAAATAGAGCTTAAGTGGCTTGAATTAAAGTCCTTAGAACTTAAGCATAGTCACACACGTGTCGATCCTAATGCAATGACTCACATTGCTTGATGAGATATGATCGCAAGTAATGCTTGTTAATACATTATGATGAACATCTGATCACTCGTCTAACAGATGGCTTGCCATTAAAGCATATTAGGCCATGATAATGCAAACAAATAAGGATCACTGGACCATGACCATGAAGATTCTATTGAGGCTGGTTGAGCCACTGTAATGCAAGAATGCTCGGTGCTCCGACGTGTTGTAAATAATGATAGCAAAACATCCTCAGCATGACATGGCCACTCTACCAATATGAGAGCGAACACCTCAAGCATTGGATAAGAGTCAAATTCTATCACCAATAAGGCTAAGTCATTGTGTCCATGTGAGGGACACGTGTCCATAGCAAAAATCCAGTGTAAGTGTCGACGCATGCAAATGCTACAATCAAGAAAAAAATACAATTATTCTTAGTTGCATGGGGTATAAGACACCAAAAGATGTATTATACCTTTCCTCAAATGCGATCAAGTAGGCAAACAAATGTCAGACACATGCGACATGCAACTTGTCACATAAATGGTTTATTTGCATCAAGTGTAGGCCACCACTGAGGAGATCACACCCCACTCAACGACAAATTCACCTTAAAATTACCTATTTTTAGCTTACATCTTGTGTTAATTTTATGCATATTTTTGATGATACTAAACTTTAAAGGAAGGTATTTTGTATATTTTTGGTTTTAGGTACAAGAATAGGAGTTTTAGCAAAAATGAAGCAAAAATGGTGCAATTTGAAGCCAAATTGAGCAAGAAAATTCTGATCAGGTGCATTTTGATATTATTTTCTATGCTTTGTTTAATCTATATTTATCGCATGTTTTTGAATGGAATTACACTTTAAAAAAAGGTCACTTTCATGTCTATCTTGTAGGTATAACACTAGGAGCCAAACGGGGCAAAACAAAGCCAAAAAGGAACAAAATAGGCGTGTTGCATACAGGGTGGCGCTATTGCACCCAAACTAGTTCCATATAGCCAGTTATGGATAGAAACAAGCACTATAGTGTCTGAGACAAATTCTTACGGGTTTTGGCCTATTCCAAGCCATTTTGGGATGTTCTGGAAGCTTCTAGACAACTTGCACGCCCTATAGAGTGATTCAATGAATCTAAACACATGAAAAGGCTCTTAGATGAGCATATGTATCTCTTGGAATGAAAGGATGTGTCTCTTAGATGAAGATATATGTCTCTTGGAGAAATGAGGAGTTTTTGTTTCTTTTTAAATAGAGGGGCTTGACGCCTGTCATGTCAAGTTTCAGAAGAAGTTCTTAGAAGGATTTTAGAGAGTTTTTGGTGTGAGTATGTAGATGTAGTTTTTCACTTTGTTTGAAGAGATTGGTGAGGGATTTATAGAGATATGTATAAGGAATGTACGAGCGACACATGGATCGGCACGAGACTTTGGTGGAGAGATTTTTCATCTTTCTTTCAGAGGGAAAAATCTAAGTAATGTGTTCTTCATAATCTTGTAATTTATTTAAACACTTTCTAGTAGATTTTCTTTAAATTAAATGAAGTTTTCTGTGGTATTTTATCCATGCTTTGTAAGTATTTTTCTTTACGCTTTTCTTTTAAAATGAAGTAGTGACATGTGTAGGAAAAATTGTTTCATTATAGATTTTTTTTTTTATTTTTATGTGATGAGTAATATCTCACTTGTTTCATTGACATAACTTAAGTGGAACTAAGTTATGTTAAAATCTATTGTAAGTGAAGCTAAGACTTTGGAGAGTAGTAATCTTGCAACTTGAGTGCATTCACATTGATTGATTGGCTAGTAAAATAGTTTTTGTGGCAATGCAACTTGTAATGAAATATAATTTAATGACTTGTTTCTATTAGATGCTTCTAGGTGATAGATAGCAACATAAAACTAATAGAACAGTAAGCATACATATACACTCGAAAGAAGGTAGGTAGACATATGTTCCTTGTTGGTACATAATTTATTACTTAATTCTATCAATCCTTTTACTGCTTATGTCATTACCTTCATTTTACTTTTCTTTTGCATTTAAATAGATGCATGTTCAGAAATTTAGATTTGCATAAATATTCTTGTATTTTATTAACATGATGGTATTTTCACCAGCTCTTAATTGACTTGACAAACTAATCACTTTTGAGTTAAAATTCATTGTGAAACATAATGATCCTGGAGTGCTATTATTTCACTCTACTAGTTATTACCTCATTTCTTCTTGGGTAGAGCCATTGCAATTACCTAAGGGGAGTGTAAATAGATAGGGAGATAACTTTTGATGGACGTAGAATTGATGTTTCTAAGGTGACAAACTAGATTCTTTTATCACTTCGGTCTAGAGTTTGATCGTAAGGGTCCCTAGTAGGTCCTATAGAGAGGGCAAAGTGGGTAGTCTGAAAGTGAGAGGCTAGAATGTACTCAGCACTACTACATAAGCTGGTTAAAAACTCTAAATAAGCTAATGTTCTTTGCTAGCCCTAGGAGGGGGTAAAGAATAAGAATGCTCCTATTTGTCACTGATAATATTTTATTTTAAGCATTGCATTCCTACACATTGTCTAGGTCATCGCAAGAGAAGGGTAGTTTGTAACATCTCAAAATTTTGTGAACCAATTTATCCAGAAAAGTTATCATTATATCCAGAGAAGTTATCTTTATATTTAAAATTTTCATTTAAAATTAGTAGTTAGAAAAATCACTTTAATCGACATTCCAAACTAAGGACTAATAGCAGTATAATAGAATTAGCCTAAGGGATTTCTTACCTCGCTTCTCTGTGGGATCATACTGCGGTCTTAAAAAAAACCTTATATTATGTGAAACAATACGTATAGTTGCGTAGTACCCCTAGTGAATAAACTATTTTCTAAATTTTATAAAATTTTGATTTTGCACACTAGTCACTAAATATAAATTAGGTCAAGTTTTCTTCCATCTTTCGGAAGCTAAATTACTGTATAATTGAGGGTCGGGTCAACTTTCTGGTGCCGTTGCTGGAGAAGCAACAGTAAACATCTTAGAAGAATTTTAGTTAAACATGTAAGACTTAGATTTGGAAATTATATTTTTATTATCTAATATGTTTAATTGTTTTATATTTATTTTTAAGAAAAATCCAAAACAACAAAAATATTTTTATATCTGTCAAATTAGTTAAGTCTTTAAATTTGTTTGTGTAGTTCAGAAACTACAGACCTTGAATTTTATGGCTCGGATTTGGAGAAAGTTTTTAGTAGGATTATGAATCAGGAAAGGCTCCATGAATTTATAATAGAAAGGCGGATTGACAAAATAATGAATATTCAGATTTGGAGTATAATGCTAGTCAGGAACCCCCATTTATTAAAGAAAATTCATTTGGACAATGGATTAAACTACCCATGAGATACATAATCCTTATTCCAATTATTATAAACCATATTGAGAAAATCATTTAAATTTTAACTGGAATAATAATTTGGGAAGAAAAGACCAATTTTGGGAAAATAATCAATTTAATCGGACATGTAATTGGAATATTCAGGGTGATTCTAACGATGAACTTTCTTTTTCTTGTAGATTTAACTCTAACCCGTGGGATGAAGATAAGGAATTACTATTATAAGAGGTTATAATACAAAATAGTAAGTTAGAAAATCAAGCGATCGCAATATGGAATATAGAAAGCCAATTAAGGCACATTATTAATTCAGTTAATAGTTACCCACAAGATATTTTACTATGTGACCCTGAGGTAAACCTTAAGGAGAAAAATAGTGAGCAAGATAAAGCTATCCAATTAAGAGGTGAAAGAGAATTAGAGAATATGGTTCAAATAAATGTTCAGTTGAGAAAATAGAAAAAAGTGTTTGAAAGACCAATGGAAGAAATTCTTAATTAATTAGAAAAACCTATTTCATCAACAAAGATGAATAGAAAATGACCACCTTCAACATTTCCTCAACCCCAAGGGGAAGAATTTGAAGATAACATGAGTCAGAAGACTAAAATAGTAGCATTTGATCCAGAATATGAATTATTTAGATAGAATCTGATCCAAAATTTGGGAGACCTTGAAATATAATATAGAGATCCATTTCTTATAAATTTCAAGAATGATATCATTATGAAGATTGAGAAAATCATTATAAGATTATTGCATCTAGACAGAAACATGGGGAACAATGATATGAATCAATTTGAAAAGGAAGAGCTAAAAGAAAAATTAAAATTTGAGGATTTTGTAGGAATCCTTCGATCTGAAAAAGATTGGGCTATTGATCAAGGATTACTTAAATGAAGTTTTGATCCTGGAGGAACCCTTTGTTGGGCTGGTGACGTTAAACCTAACGCTTCGTGGGAGGCAACCCATGGTTAACTTTTATCAGTGTGTTTGTGAGATATAATTGTTCAAGGTTTGATTTGTTTTTTTTATTGTGGATTGATCAGTTTAATTGATGTTGGTGGATGTTTAGATTGCTAGTAAATTGATTTGATTTTTATGTGTCATTGTGGATTGATCAATTTGATTGATAATGGTGGATGTTTGAATTATTTATGGTTTGATTTAATCTTTGTGTGACATGAGGGAGGTGATGCATTAACTTCTAATTATTGTTGCTAGACTTGTATATGTTCTCTTGTAGTTCGATTAATGAGTACATTATGACTTAGGTCTAAACCAGATTTGAGTTTTACAGGAGGCATCTCGAATTTGGACAGTGATAAATCCATGTCATTTTTGTTACTCCTTTATCTAACTTTATTTTCATTTGGTAGAAGTCGTGAAACTATTTGATGAGCAACATGTGGATGATCTTCCACTATATTTTATATTTTTAGAGGTGCATACTTAAAGGGATATGGTGATGTCTGATGTCGGTACACATGAGCTAGTATATTAAGGATAATTGTATTCATTGGGTTAGGACTTATATAATCATTTAAAAGTACCAATTTGTTAGTGTAGTGAGTCCATTAGAAATTAGAAGTAAGCTAGAGAGCCACTATGAATTAAATGAAGAATTAACCTCATTTATCATGCATGTTTGTGTTACAAAAATATGGAAGATTTGGAGATTAAATTTATATTCTTATGTCGATACCTATCCTGCTTATTAGACATTTCTTTAGTTCAATTTTATTTTGGCATGTTTAGTTTATATTTTCTTTCTATTGCATATAGTTTTGTCCTAATGAATACTTGTAGATGTTTCTAATAGACACTTGTGATAGATAGAATTTCTGAACTATTTTTCTTCCTCCTTATATTTTCTGTACTGAATGTTATACATGTTTAAAATTAAGTTGGGGGGAAGGAAAAAAAATATATTACTGGAAGCATGATTTAGACTAGATTTACTTTCTTCTACAGTCATTTTATCCTTATTATGCATGTATATGAATTTAATAGGATGATGTAGTATCTGGTAGATTTATCTTTTATTTTTTCTTCCTTTTGCATTTTATGAAATTGTTTGCAAAATATTTAAAAATTAAAGTGTGGGGGAAGGGAGAACAATTTTTTGAAACTAAACCCTATTTGTCCTCAATAAACTGTATTTTTAAAATTATTTCAACATAACCTGCGGTATGTTGGGCTAGCATTAGATAATTATATTTTTTATTTTATAAATTTTATAGAAGACTTCAGCAAAAATTTTTAATAATAAATGTTAGTTCTAGAGTTAAGATATTTTGGTAAAAAAGTATAAGATTATGCTTATACTATTTAAAGAAAAGAAAGTTACATTTTTGGAAATATTAAGGACCTTAAATTTACACTTAAATAGAAAGAATTGAGATTTTATGAAAAATATTTATTAATGCTAAATACACATTTATTAAGTAAAGAAATGTGAGAAGTTCTTAACTTTAAGAAGGGGAAGGTGAACATCAAAATCATTAAAAGCCATCAAGATATAGTAATCCTCACATGACATGAAAAGAAAATAAATGATTGGAAAATATCCTAAAAGTAAAGGAAAAATAAAATTCAAAAGAAAAAGGGAAGCAAAAATAAAAAATAAAATGTGTCAAGAAGCTTGAGGAGATGCCTAATAAAAAATTGGCTTCACTTGAATCATCTTAAAGAAAGGAACTTAATTATATTTCTAAAATTATTCTTAAGTATTAGCATCCTTATTAATAGAGTTGTCATGAAATTATTTTTCTAGTAATTCTTCTAAGTATCCTCAGTATGACAAGTTTCAATTATTCCTGAAATAAATAGAAAATCAGAACTCTTAGAGTTGACTACTAGATATTCTTACATTTTTATTTTAACTAGAGTTGTTGAAAATTTTTCTAAAGTTTCACTATTGAATTTATAAGACAAAAAAAAAAATCTTTAAGTAAACTCATTACCATAAGTTATAATTTCACATAGTACAAAAGGTTAAGTGGCGTTTAAGTTTGGGAGTCAGATCCACCTTTCAGTTACCTATTTTTAGCGTACATTTCATGTTTTTTTTATGAAAATTTTTTATGATATTGCACTTTAAAGGAAGGTAGATTGCATGATTTTGGTATCAGGTACAAGAATAAGAGTTTTAGTTAAAATAAATCAAAAACAGTCCAATTTGGAGCCAAACTGAGCAAGGAAGAAAATTCTGATATGGTGCATTGTGATATGACTTCTTATGCTTAATTTCCTCTATATTTATCACATATTTTTTTTAATGAAATTACACTTTAAAGGAATTTTATTTTCATGTTTATCTTCTATGTATAACACTAGGAGCGAATTGGATATGAAAAATGGTGAAACGAAGCCAAAACGGAGCAAAATAGGTGTGCTTCCCATAAAGTGGTGCTATAACACCTAGAATGGCACGATATCACCAGTTATGGCTAGAAACAGGTGCTATGGAACCTGAGATGATTTTCTAACGAGTTTTGGGTGATTTCAGGTCATTATGAGATGTTCTGGAAGCTTCTGGACAACTTACACACCTCATGAAATGATTCAATGAATCTAGACACTTGGAAAGGCATTTGAATGAGAAGATGTGTCTCTTGGAATGAAAGGATGTGTCTTATAGATGAAGAGATGTGTCCCTTGGAGAAAGGAGGGTTTTTGTTTCTTTATAAATAGAGGGGATTGTCGGCTCTCATGACAAGTTTTAGAAGGTGTTTTTAGAAAGATTTTAGAGAGTGTTTTGTGTGAGTATTGAGATTTAGATTTTCACTTTTTTTGGAGAGAGATTGATGAGGGAATGTAAGGGTGATGCATGGATAACCAGAAAACTTTGGTGGAGAGATTCTTCATATTTCTTTCAGAGGGAAAAAGCTAAGTTATGTGTTCTTCATTATCTTATAATTATTTTAAACACTTTCTAGTCGATTATATTTGATTTGAATGAAGTTTTATGTGATTTTTTATCCATGCTTCACAAGTAGTTTTCTTACTCTTTTCTTTTAATATGAAGTAGTAGCATGAGTAGGAAAATCTGTTTCATGATAGAATTATTTATATTTTTATGTGATGAGTAATATCTCCTTTTCTTCATTAACATAACTTAAGTGGCAATAAATTATGTTAAAATCTATTGTAGGTGAAACTAAGACTCGGGATGGCAGCGATCTTGCAACTCGAGTCCATTCACATTGACTGGTTGTCTAGTAAAATAGTTTCGGTGGCTATGCAACTTGTAAAGAAATTTAATTTAATGATATGTTTCTATTAAGTTCTTCTAGGTGATAGATAACAACATAAAATTAATAGAACAATATGCATACCTATACAATTGAAAGAGGGTAGGTAGTATGTTCTTTTTTGATACATAATTTGTTACTTAATTCTATCAATCCTTTTACTGCTTATGCCATTATCTTCATTTTACTTTTCTTTTGCAATGAAGTAGATGAATGTTCAGCAATTTAGATTTGCTTATATATTCTCTTATTTTATTAATGTGATGGTATTTTCACTGGCTCTTAATTGACTTTGCAAACTGATCACTTGTGAGGTTAAAATCCATTACAAAACATAATGATCCGAGAGGGCTATGATTTCACCCAACTAGTGAGTACCACATTTCATCTAGGGCAGAGCTGTTGCGATCACCTGAGGGGAGTGCAAATAAATAAGGAAATAAGTTTTGATTGGCGTATAATTGATGTTTCTAAGGTGGCAGACTATATTCTTTTATCATTTTTTTCTAGAGTTTTGATCGAAAAGGTCCCTAGTAGGTCCTAGAAAGAGGGCAAAGTGGGTAATCTGGAAGTGAGAAGCTAGAATCTCCTCAACACTACTACACAAGCTGATGAAAAACTTTAAATTAGCTAGTGTTCTTTGCTAGCAATGGGAGGGGATAAGGAATAGGAATGCTTCTATTTTCCACTGAAAACATTATATTTTAAGCATTTCATTCTTACACATTATCTAGGTCATTGTACGATAAGGGTAGTTTTTATCATCTCAAAATTCTTCAAATAAATTTCTCTATAAAAGTCATTTTTATATCCATAAAATTTATCTTTATATTTAAAATTTTTATTTAAAAGTAGTTATTAGAATAACAACTTTAATCGACATGCCAAACTAAGGACTAATATTAGTATACTAGAATTAGCCTAAGGGATTTCTTGCCTCGCTTCTCTGTGGAATCGATACAGGGGTCATGAAAGAAAACCCTATATTACTTGAAATGAAACATATACTTGCGTAGTACCTCTAGTGTGTGAACTATTTTCTATATCTTACAACATTTCAATTTTGCACATTAGCCGCTAAATTTAAACTAGGTCAAGTTTTTTACCATCTTTTGGAAGCAAAATTAATGTGTGATTGCGGGTCAACTCAACGAACACCAAATATGCTAAAGGGGAAACTCCAACATGCTAATGAAACATTCAAATATGCAATAAAGAACTCACAAGAAGATAAATCAGGGCCACTTCATGAAGAGTCAGCCATGATTCTCACATGAGAATCGACTAGGATCACTTGGATGTCACATGCCATCAGAGCAAATATGACATCGAACACAACAAAACAAAACTTTGTTGGCTTTTGGACCATTGACATAAGCCATAGCAAAACACCCAAAATGGGGCAAACTCATGCAAATAAAGATGAACTTCAAGGCCAAGAAACATTTTACAAATATATCATTAATTATCATGAAGCAAAGAAAATATAATTTTTTTAATCACAATAGTTTAAGTATCAAGCTCTCAAATTAATTTTTCATTAGGAATCACGCATTAAGCAAAGGTAATTTTCTCACAGAGATCAAACATTAAGCTAAAAATCATTTTTACATGCAATGCATAATAGCCAAAAAACTAATAAAACATTTTACATGCATTAAAAAATTAAACTAGAATCCAAAAGGTTTTTGTGCAATTTAGGTTGGGCCTCAAGCCACACAAACATTTCACATGCATAAGACCAGTGATGTTTAAACAAAAAAACCACTTTTCTTACAATTCTCATGTAAAAATGCATTACATATGCATTAAGCTTACCAATCACACGATAAAAATGATAACCTATGAGTCAATCAGGAGTAATCATCCAAAACATGCCAAACGTAAACAAATGGCAAGATAATTATCTCATCATTGAATAAATATGCTAACAATGCATCAAATATCTTAAGCATAAGCATTAAGGTATAGCTAGAATCATTTACTTACTTTTACATGAGATCATGCCTTCAACAAGTGAAGGTTTTTCTCACAGATGTAGCTTTCTTAATATAGAGAACGAGAAAATCACAGTGATCTCTTGCTCTCTAGATCAGATGGCTCCACTTGTTCATCAAAGGTGGATGTCACCAAGTAGCCACGCGATTGATGATATCCAAACCGATGGGAAATGACTAAGGTATAAGGAGAAAAAAATTAAGTGAATCTTAGGTCTTTGAAGGAAATAAAGCTTTCTAATCTAAAGGCAAACTTTGTAAACTCGTTTACTTTAGCTTCTCTAACACAAAACCTATGGCTTCTTTAAGAAAGCCAGAAAAAGGAGAGCTTAAGAGATTATCACCTTCACAATGTTTGTATTAGCTTTTTCTCGGCTTGACCAAGCTCCTTCCCATGTTATAATAAAGCAACTCCTTCTTGATCTTAAACAGTTCTCATCAAAAGAACCCACTCCCTCACACTCTCAAAGAAGTAATGTGGTGGAAGGTGGAGAAGAAGAGAAAGAAGTAATAGAAGAGGAAAGATGTGGATAAGAAGAATAAGAACGAGACTTACTCTCCAAGCCTTTCTCTAAGCCTCCTAAGCTCTCTTTCTTGATGAAACATGAACCCCCTTAGCTATTTTTGGATTTTCTCACTTAACCCCCAATGAGGCTTAGAAAAAGGAGAAAAATTTCCCTTCCATGCATAAAATAAAAGGCTAAATCCACATAGAACCTCCTCATTGTTCCCTTGGTAGGTTGTTAGCCAAGAAGAGCTCCCATTAGACCATAAAAATCCACTCAAACCCAATAGGAATCCAACAAACTCATGTGGTGGAAAAAGCTAACATTTTTTACTGAACCCGGGTAGAGACAACATGGTCATGCCCAAACTAGATGTGGTCATGTCACCCCTAGGCTGAAGCTTGAATCGCCACGTTAGTATTTGGGCTTAATTAAGCTCAATTCCTTAAGTGTAGTTGACCCAACCTGCAATTACGCAGTAATTTAACATCCAAAAGATGGCCACAAACTTGACCTGAATTTATGTTTTGTGGCTAGTGTGCAAAATTGAAATGTTATAAAACTTAGAAAATAGTTTATACACTAGGGTTACTATTTAAGTATACATGTTATTTCAAGTAATATAGGGTTTTCACTTAAAAAATAGAGTATCGATCCCACATAGAAGAGAGGAAAGAAATCCCTTAGGCTAATTCTAGTCTACTACTCTCAGGCCTTAATTTGGAACGTTGATTAAATTGGTTTTTCTAACAAATACTACTACAAAATAAAAATGTTAATTCTAAAGATAACTTATCTGGATTTATTGGTTCAGAGAATTTTAAGATTTTAAAGACTACCCTTCTCGTGATATGACCTAAATAATTATAGGAATTTAATGCTTAAAATGTAATTTTGCATTGACAAATAGGAGCATACATATTTTTTAACCCTTTAGAGCATAAATAACATTGGCAAATCTAAAGTTGGTGTCGGCATGTATAGTAGTGTTGGTTAGCTTCTAGTCTCTCACTCTTAGATTACCCACTGTGCCCTCTCTATAAGATCTACCAGTGACCCTTAGTTCTAAACTCTAGACAAAATTGATAAAAGAATCTAACCTGCCACCTTAGAAACATCAATTATACGCTCATTAAATCTTATCTCCCTAAATATTTGCACTCCCCCTCGGACGATCACCACTGCTCTTTCTAAAGTAAATGCAGTACTCACTAGTTAGAGAAATCTTAGCTCTCTCAGGTCTGTAAGTTTCTCAACAAATTTTAACAATACAAGTGATTAGTTTATAGAGTAAATTAAACACCAGTGAAAATACCAGCACATTTATGAAATAAGAGAATTTCTAGGCAAGGACAAATTACGAAACATGCATCCAATTCATTGCAAAAGAAAAAATAAAATTAAGATAATGGCATAAGTAGTAAAAGAATTGATAGAATTATGTAATAAATGATGTGTCAATAAGGAACATATGTCTACTTACCCTCTTTCGTGCATAAAGGTACACTTGGTATTCTATCAGTTTTATGCAACTATCTGTCACCTAGATGGTTATAATAGAAATATATCAGGAATTATATTTCCTTAAAAGTTGCATTGCCACGCATACTATTTTGCAATCGCCAACGAGACAATGTGAGCGCACTTTAGTTGCAAGATCACCACTCTCTTGAGTCTTATTTTCACTTACAATAGATTTTAACATAACCTATTACTACTTAATTTATGTCAATAAAGAGAGGGAGATATTACTCATCACATTAAAATAAAAAAAATAATTCTATCATAAAAAAAATTTCCTACACATGCCACTACTTCATAGTAAAAGAAAAGAGTAAAGAAAATTTCTTACGAAGCATGGATAAAACACAATATAAAACTTCATTTAAATCAAATAATATCCACTAGAAAGTGTTTAAAACAATTAAAACATAATGGACAACACAATAGTTAGCTTTTTCTCTCTGAAAGAATGATGAAAAGTCTCTCTAACAAAGTCTCCTGCTGATCCATGCACCACTCATACTCCTCTAATCAGCAAAGTCTCTTGCCGATCCATGCGCTCCCCATACTTAATCATATCTCTCAAAATCACTCATCAATCTCTCTAGAAAATTAAGAAATATACATCTCCATCAAATCACGCCAAACTCTCTCTAAAATCCTTCTAAAACTCCTCCTAAAACACCTTCCTCATCCTCTCATGAGAGGCGCCAAGCCCCTCAAAAAAACCTCCTTTTTCCCAAGAGACATGCCTCTTCACTCCAAAAGTCACACCCTTTCATTTTAAGGGACACATCCATTCATCCGAGAGACTTTCCAAGTGTTGAGTTTAATTAACCACTCCATGGGGTGTGCAAGCCATCCAGAACCTTCTAGAACATCGCGGAACCACCCAAAACCATCCAAATTCACCCCTAGATGGTTTTTGGTACCAAGGTGCCATTTTTCGGTGCATAGTCTTTTTCCTTTCTTTTTCTTTTTCTCCGTTTCCTTTTTCTTTCCTTTTTTATTTTTCTTTCCTTTTTCTTTTTCTTTTAAGATATTTTTAATACTTACTTTTTTTAAGGTGAAGATTACTATATCTGGATAGGTCTTTAATGATTTGAATTTCACTATCCATTTTATAAAGGTAAGGACTTACTTTCTATCCTTAACTTAAAATCTAATAATAGTTTTTAAAAAAGAATTTTCATAGAATCTAAATTATTTAAAAAAATATTATTACAAAAATCCTTAATTTTTTAAAAAATTGAATTTTTCCTACTATAAATAGTAAAATCATTTCCCTACTATTTTGTATTAAATATCATAACTTTAGTTGCATCCTTTTTACTAACTTATCTACTATATCATTCCTAAAAACCACATGTTTAGTATCTTAATGATAACACCACATACAACATGTCATTTAAAAGGTTATATTGAATTAAATACAGGCTACTGAGGATAAATAAAGTTTAAATTTAAAATTTATTTTTCTTCCTCCCTCTAAACTTGAATTTTTAAATATTTTTCAATCAATTCTATGAAATGTAGCAGGAACGAAAAGTAAAAGCTGAATCTACCAACTACTACAACATCCTATTAAATTCATATACATGCATAATCAGGATAGAATGACTGCAGAAGAGTAAATCTAGCCTAAAACATGCTTTCAATAATATAAAACTAAAAGGAAGTATATTAACTTTGAAATTTATTATTCTTCCTCCCCACAAACTTGATTTTTAACAAGTATAGCATTCACTACAGAAACAATAAGTAGAGAGATGAATAACTCAGAAATTCTATCTACCACAAAAGTCTATAAAAAATATCTAAAAATATTTATACATACAAAATAATTTGCAACTGAAAGTAAATCTAAACTCAACATGCCGGAGTAAAATTGAACTAAAGAAATGTCTAACAAGCATGATAAGTATCAACATATAAATATATATGCTTAAGTGTTCTTTAAGTATTGTATATTTGTTGTAACACAAACACAAACACACATGATAATGAGGTTGATTCTTTCTTTTGGCTCACGAGCACCAAACCCATGTGTCGTCATATCCCTTTAAGTAAGCACCTTTAATAATTATAAAGATAGTGTAAGATCATCCACATGTTGCTTATAAAATAGGTTCATGACTCATACCAAATGAAAACAAGGTCAGAGAAAGGAAGTATCATAATTGGGATGGAACTATCATTATCCAAACTGAAGTTGTCTTCTGTAAAACTCAAATCCAATTGAGACCCGAGTCATAGTAAACTCATTAAGTCAACTACCATAAGTGAACATCAGTGAGTCTAGGGACAATTAAAAGTTATGGAATCACCTCACTCATGAATCATTAAATTAAATCAAACTACACTGATAATCATGGGTTGCCTCCCATTATTAAACCATAAATAATCTAAACATTCATTAATCATCATTCAAATTTGTCAATCCATAATAAAGCAAACTCAATAAAGCACAAACAATCACAACTCACAATCATTCTAAATCAAACTACACTGATAATCATGGATTGCCTCCCATGAAGCGCTTGGTTTAACATTGCTAACATGATAAAATATTTTCTTCCAGATCAAATTTCTATTTAATTAACACTGATCAATCACCCACTCTTTTTTGAATCTTGGGATTCTTACAAAATCCTCAAATTTTTAATTTTTTATTTATCTTCTCAAATTGATTCCAATTATTATTCCTCAAGTTTCTTTCTAGATCTAATATTCTTCTAATGATTTTATCAATTTTCATATTAATATCATCCATAAAATTTATATGAAATGGATCACCATATGATAATTCAAGATCTCTTAAATTTTGGATCGGATTCTCTCTAGATGATTCATATTCTGGATCAAATTCTATTAGGTTATTCTTCTATCACAAAGTATCTTCTAATTCTTCCCCTTAAAATGGTGGAGGAGGTCTTTCTAAATATATCTTGGTTGATGAAATAGGTTTTTCTAATTACTTAGGAATTTTTTTCATTAGCCTTTCAATCTCCTTATCCTCATTTCTCAACTTAAGATACCTTTGAAATATATCCTCCAATTCTCTTCTAATTTATAGTTTGATTGTTTTATCATGCTCACCATTATTCTCAAGTTTTATCTCATGGTCAATAGATAAAATTTCTAAAGTATGATTATTAATTAAATCGACAATCAGGCCAAGTTGGTTTTCTATATTCCTTATAACAATCCGTTGACTTTCCAACTAGCTTCTCATTTGATAAAGAACTTCTTCTATAGACATCTCCTCCTCATATGGTGGGTTAGAATTATATTCAAAAGGAAAAGAAGGTCCAAAGTTATAGTTATTTTGGGTGTTCCAATTACCTAAATGATCATCTTGATTGTAATCCCATGATTGGTTTCCTCCTCATAATTGTTATTCCAGTTAAAGTTGGAAGGAATCTCCCAGCCTGGGTTGTAGTTATCAAAATAAGGATTATTTTAGTGATTATCTATCTCATGCAGAGTTTCAAAAGAGTTATTGTCAACCAAATGTCCAAATGACTTTTCTTCAATGAATAGAGGTTCTTGAGGTTGACACATCCCATAATGATCCAACTTTCTTGAAAAATTTGCAACCTGACATATTAAAATATTCAGCATATCATCTTCATAATAATTCATCATTTCTACAACTGCTTCTAAAGATATTTTTAGTTTCCTAATCCTCCTAATAGTTCTCTCTATTATTGAGTCGTATGATTCAAAGTTTGTAGCTTCAGAACTACGCATACAAATCTAGAGACTTAACTAATGTGATAGATATCAAGTGTGTGAAACACTCAAAATTTTTTTTGGTACTTTTATATTTTCTCATATTTTTAAAATAAACACATAATAATTAAATACACTATATAATAACACTAAATTATCTAAATCTAAGTCTTGCAATTTCAATTAAAAATTCTCCCAAGTTCTTACGAAAGCTTCCCCGGCAATGACGCTAAAACCTTGACCCAACCTGCAATTATGCAATAATTTAGCATCCAAAAGATGGTCAAAAACTTGACCCAAATTTATATTTAGCAACTAGTATGAAAAATCAAAATGAAATAAAATTTAGAAAATAGTTTACACACTAGGGGTACTAAGCTAGTATGCGTATCGTTTCAAGTAATATAAGGTTTTCTTTAAAATCTAGAGTATCTATCCAACAAAGAAATGATGTAAGAAATGCCTTAAATTAATTTTAGTCTACTACTATTAGGCCTTAATTTGGAATTTTGATTAAAGAGGTTTTTCTAACAACAACTACTACTAAATATAAATCTTAATTCTAAAGATAATTTATATCAAAGAAAATCCACTAGAAAGTGTTTACAACAATTATAAGATAATAAAGAACACAATACTTATATTTTCCCTCTAAAAGAAAGATAAAAATCTCTCCAACAAAGTCTTCTGCTGATCCATGCACCGCTCATGCTTCTTTAATCGTATCTCTCAAAATCCCTCACCAATCTCTCAAAAAAATGGAGAAATCAACATCTCCAATAACTCACACCAAACACTCTCTAAAATCCTTATAAAAATCCTCCTAAAACACCCTCCTAATTCTCTCATGAGAGGCTCAATGACCCTCTTTTTAAAGAAACAGAAAAACCTCATTTTTCCTAAAAGACACACCTCTTCACTCCAAAAGACACACCCTTTCACTCCAAGAGACACATCCCTTCATCCAAGAGCCTTTCCAAGTTTTTAGATTCAATTAACCACTCCATGGGGCGTGCAAGCCATCCAGAACCTTCCAGAACATCCCAAAACCAACAAAAACTATCCAAAATCACCCCTGGATGGTTTCTGGCACTTAGAAAACATTTTACCGTCGTCACTGTCATCTAGGTGTAGCTACACCGTTTTGCCTCATTTTTTTCCGTTTCACCCCGTTTCAGCTTCATTAGGCTTCAAATTGGTATTCCTACAAGATATACATGAAAATAACCTTTTTTTAAAGTGAAATTTCATTCAAAAACATGTGATAAATGTGAAGGAAATTTTGCATAGAACGACATATTAAAATGTGTTAGGTTAGAATTTTCTTCCTTGCTCGATTTGACTCCAAATGACATCATTTTTGCTCCATTTTTGCTAAAAAGTCCATTTCTTGTATTGAAGAAAAAAAAATTCAAAATTTCTTCCTTTAAAGTATAATATCAATAAAAAAGTACATAAAATGATCATGAAATGTACACTAAAAATAGGTAATTTTCAAGTGGATTAGTGGTCACACCCAAACAGGGCATGGTTACGCGAGTCTTATTTTAAGGTTTTGTGCCTCAGGTGCATTCTAAAATTTTGAGAGAGCTCCTTTGGACACTAGAGGTCTCGATAGGATTTCATGAGTCACGAGGCCCAATAAAAGAGCAGAATAAGGCTCCATAACATTTAAATGGACATCCCACACATTGTAACATAAAAAAAGATGCCAACAATTAATTCTTCCTAAACTCCAAACTTGCATTATTCCTCTTCAGAACCTCAACTTTGAAGTCCAACCATCCAAACTAAATATCATTAGTCATTATATTAAACAAGAGTTTTCTTTAGGGCTTATAACTCTGAAAACGTAATTAATGATGAGGGCTTGCCCTTATAGAAAATCCAACCACAAAATAAATAAACCTTATCTTACACCCGTAAGGTTAGGGAAAAACATTGGTTCAAGTTTTATGGTGTGTGGAGACAAAAAAATTCCCAACAAAGCTCTCTTCTGGTAACTCTGTTGGGGAAATACTCTTCTCTCTGTCTTTTATAATGACTTATGTTTAGTAGTGTTTGTACCCTTTAAAGATTAAATTTACTCATCTTCTCATTGAACTTTCCACATTATGGAATGGATCCATCAAGCTTACTTGAATTTTGATTTCAATCTTTCATCATTAATCTTCATGTTCTTTGATTGCTCATTTAAAACCTATTTAATAAACTCTAATAACAGTTCTCTTTGGTGAATAAATCCAGTCTCAATTTTATTAAAATTTCAAAGATTCTATAATCTACTCTCTAATTTTATCTTTCTTGCACCATATTACATGAAAAATGTCTCATAAACTCATATTCTAATCAGATGCTTCATCCAAGCCATCTAAATGACGGGTCGATTAAGATCATAATGAGCGTTGAATGTTTAAAATTTCCATAATAGACCCCTGAATCATCGATTATAAAAAAAAATTAGTGTGTTTTAATATTAGATTTGAAATTTTTTTTTGTATTGGAAATAAAATCCACTAATATTTCTCATATTGTGCTGCTACTTCTGCTACTCCTAACAAACCCCAAAAATCGTTGAAACCTCTAAGACCACACATATGAGCTACTTGTAGACCCATTAAAAACCCAAAGACTTGTGAACATCTAACTAACCTTCTATATAATTGGAAGAGAAATTATTGATCTAAAAAAAGGAATTATTACTTAGAAGAATTTGAGACTTAGAAAGTTTCATTAAGATGACAATTAAGGTAAACCTCTGCATACCCTATGGAAGAATTTTAAGAAAATGTTACAAGAAATTCTAAAATTAAGGATTATCATAACATTTTAGAACTAATAAAAAATTAGGAGACTGACTGAAGTCTAAAAAAATTAGAATTAAATCATGAAAAAAATATTTGGTTCAATCTTATGCTAAGCCTGTTTGAAGATATCAAGCCTAGCAAGATAACTCGATCAACCTAAATGTATGTTCTCATCTTTTTCACACTAAACCTACCTTATGATCAAGCTAAATTATTATTTTTATATTTTGAGCCAAATTTGACACTCAACTATGAGCATGTTGGCTAAACCTAGGCCCAAGAGCAATTTTGGCATAAAAACAACCACTTTGACGTGGCGTGACCATGCTAAGTCCAGCATGCCTACACCTGAAGTGGTCATGACCCCACCAATAGTTTTCTTAACCCAATTGACCAATTTTCCTTAACGATAATCTTCTCCCCAACACCACTAAACACTAACATCATGTTATAGCTCTCCAGAAAAACACCATATGAGGCAAAAATTAGCAAGAAAAGGTTAAATCTGAAGCTTTTCATGATCCTAGGTAAGATCCTCACTTTACCTCAAACATTTACTATAGGTTTTCAATTTTTTTCCCATACCTTTCCTCAATTCGGTCACCTCTTCCTTCACCCAAAATGCCTAATAGAATGAGAAGTAGAGGGTTCATAAACTTTGATGATAGAGGTTTGTAAGCATAGCAGCCTCCCTACATCTTTCTAGCTTCATGGTAAATAAGAAGATGATTTCTGAAAGATGTTTTTAGACCTCTAGCGGTGAGATCTACAAGGCAATGATGCATCAGAATTATGAAAAATTTTATTTCATTGTAAGCCTCATTTTCGTCTTATTAGTCCATGAATTTTGTACAATGCAAAAGAATCTGTGGACAGGAGAGCCTTCCCAAGGGGGAAGCCAATAACTTTTGTTTCCACCACCATTAACTAATTATTTTACCTTACTGATATCCCCCACACCAAATATTGAAGTTCTTCACAACTGATTATAGTCTTTCTTACCAATTCAATTGTTTGTTGTAAGATGAGCAGAGGGGAGGAGGAGATCAGGATTAATTTCCCACTGACCCACATGAATATAAAATCCAAAACATGATATTATTTCATTATAGCTTGACTCCTACCCACCACTAGCCTCATAGATTTCACCAGGGATAGGGTCATACTACATTTTTGTATCAAGTAATGGAAGGCCATAGATGTTGGAGTGGAGATCTATCACTCCATACTTCACATTGCTAGTGGTCAGACCATAGAAGGATTAGGCCACTCTAGTTAGATTACAAACTTTTGTGCCTGTGTCGATGTTTTAAGGGAGGCGATAAGGAGTGAATTCATCTTTAGAAGCTCATCACTCAAGCATCCATTGAGTCACCTCTACTCACGAGCGAGGTGAGAGCTTGTCTCATCGCCACCCTTCACAACATTCTAAACTGTAAGTTGATGAGATCACTAAATGATTGGATGAGATACACGTGACCTACATAGCTATGGAGTGGGAGTTTCATGAGATTTATAAGTAGATTGACTTCTACGCTATCCAACACCAACAACACTATTGATACATACACCAGTGATTTGAGGTAATACAAAGAGGAGAGATCTCCAGCACCACCACTATTTGAGCTCTACAACATAGATGACAAAGAGATGGTGGGAGAGGACAATGATGAGTAGAGGTATAATGGGTACTTTTCCTTTACGGTATATTTGTGTTGAAGTATTAGGTTATGCTTGCATTTTCCTGTGGACTATTCATGTTATGTGATGATGTAGTTGATCCAGCTCAAATTAACCTATTTTTAGCTCATATTTTATAAGCATTTTATGTACATTTTTATGATATTGCAATTTAAAGGAAGGTTTTTTACATGTTTTTTGCTTTAGGTACATGGAATGGACATTTAAAGAAAATAAGGAAAAAATGGAGCAAAAATAATGATTTTTTCTGTGGTGCTATCGCGCCACATTTTGGCTCCATAGTGCCACTGTTGAGGGAGAAGAGCGTTATAGCGCCATTAATTACCTTTTTAGAAGATATATCAAATTTGGCGAAATTTTTGTGGGGTGTTTGGAGAAACCCTTTGTTATTTTTTATTTTCTATGTAATGAGAAGCATTTGGCCAAATTTAGGGACCTTTTGGAGCCTCAAAACTTCAATTGGGAGACAATATTGAGTTAGGTTTTTCATATTTTGTGTTCAAGTGTAAGTGAGAGTGTGTTTTAGTGTTAAGAAGTGTGGAAAGTTCTTAGAGGAAACTTTAAAAGTTTGCTTTGGGAGAAGGTACCTTGTATTTTTGTTTGAGATTTTGTTGTAAGACTTGAATTTCAATGCAAATGTTTTGTTTTTGTTTAATCTCCATGAATTCTGAGTAGTTCCCTTTCTTTCTTCTTGCATTTGGGACTTAGTATTGTGGGATGAGAATGATTTAAAGAGTTCTTTTTACTCTTAAAAATTGTGATGGTATTTTCACCAAATCTTTATTTACTTTACAAACCGGCCACTTGTGAGGTTAAAATCCATTGAGAAACATAATGACCTGTAAGGGCTATGATTTCACCTAACTAAAGGATACCATACTTCATTCTAGGCATAGCCATTGCGATCACCTAAGGGGGAGTGAAAATAAATAGGGAGATAAGTTTTGGTAAGCATAGAATTGGTTAGATCTAGAGTGACAGGCTAGATTCTCATCAGTTTGGCTTAAGGTTTAGTACCCTCACATTGGGATTCGATCATTACAATGGCATAGGCTAGGGGCCATCTAGAGTTGAGAGGCTAGATATCCCTGATGTGGAGTCAAGATGTTAAAGAATCAACCTTAAATTAGCTAATGTTCTTTGCAAGCACCAGGAGGGGGTAAGAATAAGTTATGCTTCTATTTATCACAATACTTCAATTTTATCTTAGTCATTTGAATCCTACATAAAGCAAAATCTCTTTACAAAGATAAATGTTTTTCATAATATCCAAACTCTTTATTATATTTTTTTAAACCTTTTACATTTAGTTGTTACTTTCTTTTGAGATCTTTTAGTAGTAACTTTTTTTAAGCATATCATTTTAAAACTTTTTATCTTTTAATTTCCAAATTAAAGAGAACTTTTTTAAGTTGATTTCAAGAGTTACCACATTCCTTGTGGGATCGATGTTGGGGTTTTTAAAGAAGACTCTATATTACTTGAAATGATATGTATACTTCAATAATACCCCTAGTGTGAAAATCTATTATATAATTCGTAAATCATTGCAAGTGTTCACACTATACGCTAAATATAAATTGAGAAATATTTTTTGGCATAATTAAGGAGATTAAAAACGTGCGTAAGTGCGGGTCGGGCAAGTTTTTGGTGCCATTGTCGGGGAATGAGACATAACTTTTTAACTTACATTTTTATTTGAATTGTAGTTTTTTAAAATTAAAAAAAAAATTGAAAAACCAAAAAAAACAAAATAATTATAAATTAAAAATTCAAAATTTTTTCTTATTTTTGGGGTGCTATTTTATTTTATGCAATGTCAACATCATTTATGCATTGTTCTGGATCTGAAAATTTAGTGCCTTACGATTTTGAATTGGAATAAAATATTAAAAAAAATTAAAAATAAGGAAGACTTCATAATTCTTAAGAAATGCCAAACACATTGCAAAACTATGTTGAAATTCAAACTGCTAAAAATGGCCATCATAATTTACAAAAATCTTTAATAGATTATGTGAACCTTAAAACATATGAAATTCATTTAAGTATTCAAACCAATCCTGTGGTAGCTAAATCATTTGAACTTAAACCTGTAATTGTATAAATGGTACAAAATAATCAGTTAGGGGGAATACCATCTTAGGAACCAAATTTACATTTAGTAAGTTTTTTGGAACTGTAAACATTTAAATATGATGATGTATCAAATGATGTTGTGAGACTTAGACTTTTTACTTTTTTCCTTAAAGGTTAAAGCTAAAATGTGGTTAAATTCATGAGCACCTGAATCTATTAGAACTTGGTGGATTTAGCTCAAAAAATTTTGGCTAAGTATTTTCCACCTTCAAAAACTGCTAAGCTTAGAAATGATATTACTTTTTTTATTTAATTTGAAGGGGAGTCAATAAACAAAGCTTGGGAAAGATTTAAGGAACTCCTTATAAAGTGTCCACATCATGCTTTTCCAGACTGGTTAATCATTCAAACCTTCTATAATGGGTTAGTAGGATCCCTTAGATCTATTATTGATGTTGATGCTGAAGGATCATTAATCTCTAAACCATTCATCGAAGTTTGTTAATTGAATAAAGAGATGGCTACAAATAATTTTCAATGTCCCTCTGAAAGGGTAAATCTAAAGAAAGTAGCCAGTAATGCCATTTCATTAGTTGCATCTCAAGTTGCTGCATTATCTATGAAAATAAACCATATTGAAATGAATTTTTCTCCAACACCTCATATAATTGAAGAAAATTCATTAGGTCAAATGATTGATTCTCAAAATTCATTAGAAACTATAAATGCTATTATTAGAACCAATAACCCATATTTCAATTATTACAACCCAGGTTGGAAAAGCTATCCTAACTTGAATTGGAATAATAATTTTATTAGTGGAAGTCAACAATGGGGGAACAATCAAGTAAACCGATTGGGAAACTGGAACAATCATGTTAGTTCTAGCTATAAAAATTCTTATCCACTTGGATTTAGTAGTAACCAACAAGTTAAAAAGAAGAAGTTGTCTATAGACGAAGTGGTGCTACAAATGAGCAATCATATACAAAGTCAAAGTGTTGTTATTCAAAATATTGAGAATCAACTAAGGCAAATTACTAACGCACTTAGCATAGGCCTCAGGGATCACTTCCTAGTAATGTTGAGATCATACCTAAAGAAATGAATAAAGAACATGTATAAGTTCAAGCAGTCCAACTGAACAAAAGATATATTGGATCAAAAAGAGGAAGTCGTTTTAGAAGAAGAACTAGAAGCTAAGACTGAAAGAGATTTTGAAGATGAATCAAATGAAATGATTATTGAGGATTCAAATTATGTTCAAGAAAATTATGAGATTTTAGATACTACTAAAAATAGTATACCTCTGATTCCATCTATTGAAAAACCTCTTGAACTTGATATGAAAGTTTTACTTACTTATCTAAGTTATGCATATTTGGGGAACTCATCTCATTACTAGTTATTATATCCTCAGATTTAACTGCAAAACAAGAAGAACAATTATTGCAAATATTAAAGAATCATAATAAAGACATTGGATGAACATTAGCTGATATTAAAGGAGTCAATCCTTCAATCTATATGCACCAAATTTTCATGGAAGAAAACCATAAGCCTAGGTTTGATCCTCACAGGAGATTGAATCGTATAATGAAAGATGTAGTTAAGAAGGAAATTTTAAAGTTGTTAGATGTTGGGATTATTTATCCAATTTCAGATAGTTCCTTGGTTATTCCTATTCACTGTGTTCTTAAGAAAGAAGGAGTGATTGTGTTTGAAAATGAAAGGAATGAATTAATTATGACAAGGCAAGTTACTGGATGACAAATCTACATTGATTATATAAAATTAAATGCTAACACTAGAAAAGGCCATTTTCCTTTACCTTTTCAGGATCAGATGTTGGATAGAATAGAAGGAAACCATTTTCTTTTGCTTTTGGATGGATATTCTGGACACCACCAAATACCTATTGCTCCTGAGGATCAGGAAAAAAAAAACTTTTACTGGTGCGTATCGAACTTTTGCTTTTAGAAGAAAGCCCTTTGGATTATGCAATGCCCATGCAACTTTTCAGAGATGTATGATGTGAATTTTTGGTGATTTAATTGAGAAAGGAATTGAAATTTTTATGGATGATTTCTCAGTCTTTAAGACTTCTTTCAATTCATGTTTAGATCATTTAACAAGAGTTATGAAGTGCTGTGAGGAAACAAACACTGTTTTTGACTGGAAAAAATGCCAATTTATGATTGCAGCAGGAATAGTATTAGGGCATAAAGTTTCTAAAAAAGGCATGGAAGTTGATCCAACAAAAATTCAAGTTATTTTTGAATTGCCACTTCCTACTAATGTGAAGGGAATAAGAAGTTTTTTAGGACATGTTGGTTTCTACAGACGTTATATTAAATATTTTTCAAAAATTTCTAAGCCTTTATGCCAACCTTTAGAAAATGATGTCAACTTTGATTTTAATGAAGAATTCCTAAATGCCTTTAATTTATTAAAAGAGAAATTCCTTTTATTGTTTCACCTGATTGGACAAAAACTTTTGAATTAATATGTGATGCTAGCGATTATGCTATAGAGGTTGTTTTAGGACAGAGATATGATAAAATTTTCAAGGTGATATAGTATGTTAGTAAAACCCTTAATGAGGCTAACCTTAATTACACTACCACTGAAAGGAATTATTAGCTATAGTGTTTGCTTTTGATAAATTCAGATCTTATCTTATTGAAGCTAAATGTATTATGCATACTGATCATTATGCTATTAAGAATTTAATAATGAAGAAGTATGCAAAACCACAATTAATTAGATGAGTCATTTTAATGCAAGAAATTGATTTTCAAGTTGTGGATAGGAAGGGTACTGATAATCAAATAGCTGCTCATCTCTTAAGGCTTGAACATAAGAATGATAAATATTTAAATGATGAAATTAATGAGAATTTTCCTGAAGAACAATTATATGAGATTAATTAATGGCAAATTTCGTGGTATGCTAATATAGTGAACTATTTGGTTAGTAATATTTTACCCTATGGATTAGATAGCCATCAAATTAAAAAGTTCATTTATGATTCAAAATCTTACTTATGCGATGACCCTAATTTATATAAACAATGCAAAGACTTAATTATTCAAAGATTTGTACCATTAAAAGAAGCTCAAAACATTTTTCAAAAATGTCATAAATCAAATTTTCAGGGAAATTTTAAAGTGGATAAAATTACACTTAAGATTTTACAATCTGGATTTTATTGGCCTACTTTCTTTACGGATGTTAATAATTATCCAAAAGTATGTGATCAGTGTCAGAGAGTAGGCAATATCTCTAGAATAGATCAAATGCCCGTAAACTTTTCTCTTGAGGTTGAAATATTTGATGTTTGGGGATTAGATTTCATGGGACCATTTGTACCATATTTTAGAAAAATTTATATTTTAATAGCTATGGATTATGTTTCAAAATGGATTGAAGCAGTTGCTTTACCTCCCTGTGATGATTGAAGTGTAGCAAAATTTTTAAGAAGGATCATTTTCACAAGATTTGGAATGCCACAAGTTATCATTACAAATGGGGGAAGTCATTTCAGGAATAGAATGATAGAAACATTAACTCAAAATTTTGGGATTAAACTTCCTATCACCACACCTTATCATTCTTAGACTAGTGGTTTAACAGAAGTATCTAATCAAGAAATTAAAATAATATTAGAAAAAAATGGTAAATCCTAAAAGGACTGATTGGTCTGCTAGACTTGATAATACATTATGGGCCCACATAACTGCTTATAAAACACCTATTGGAATGACACCATATAGGCTCATATATAGAAAAGCATGTCACTTGCCAGTTGAGTTGGAACATAAAGCTTATTGGGTAATTAACGAGTTTAATTATAATTTGAAATGTGTTGGAGATAAGTGATTACTGTAATTAAGTGAGCTTAATGAATTGAGAAATGAAGCTTATGAGAATGAAAAAAAATTATAAAAAGAAAACAAAATTTAGGCATGATCACGAAATTATGAAAAAGCATTTTGAGCCCGAACAAGAAGTATTGTTTTATAATTTGAGATTGAAATTATTTCCAGGAAAACTTAAATCCAAGTGGTCAGGACCATTTATTATGGTAAAAGTATATCCACTTGGAGCAGTTGATATTGAAGATCCAAAATCTGTGAGAGTGATTAAGGTAAATGGACTCAGATCATAACCTTACATGAGTGGAAAAGAAGTTGATGCATAAGAATGCTCAAGAATATTTCAATGGATACCTAACAGAAATTTTGTTGCACCTCATGGAAAAACTTGAGAAGATTGAAGGTAAGATTTCTCTTCTACAGTCAAAGGTTGAAAAGTTATTCCACCATTACGAGCATATGGATTGGCAGTTTAAACTGCAATTTAATAGTTTAGTGTGTTTCCAAGATAGTCAAGTGACTATATAAAGAACCAACTTGTGGATCAACGATAAGTTTGCTAAGGAATTTCCTTGTGCTCCTTTCCATCATTGCTACAACCAAAATTATTTAGTGAGTGGAATGGAGAATATCACCACTGATCAGGAGTGGTCCTAAAGGTTATTTTATATAGATAATTTTGTTTTATATGTTATGTAATTTCATGTGGTGTGCCTACAGTATTCATTTCAAGACTTAGTGTGATTTGTATTGTATTTGTTGTATGAACATCTAAGTGATGTCATTGTGTTTGTGTTGTATGTATTGAACTTATTATTAATATAAGAAAACACTCTATTGTGCTATGAAAAAGTGGCCTAATGTATTCAAATTAAATTTGCAAATTTAAAATTTTGGATTGGCGATGAACTCAATAAATATAAAATTGGCCGTAAAAATTTGAAAAAGAGCCTCTATAAATCCAAGATTTTCTATTTATTTCTATTTATTTTTCAAATAATTTTTTTTTTAAATCTGGATGAGTATGAACTGCGCTATAACACCACTTCTTAGCGCTATAATGCTACTCAACATGCTATGCACGACGCTATAGCGCCACAGCCTAGCACTATAGCGCCAAACTAAACCGTGAGTCATTTTAAGTGTTTGGACCCATGGATTTCACCATAATTACCCTTGGTTCATCTCCTTCCACCATTTTTTGCATTTTGCTACACTAAGGTTTCAATTTGTGCTTGATTGGCTTGGATATATGCTTCCAAACATAAGATTTCTTCATCTCTATGTAAGATCATCACCTAAGCTTTGAAATATTTTGATTTGATAATGATTTCACCCACATTGTGGATTAGGGAAAAATTAAAAGATTTGATGAAAATAGTGTGAAATCCATGGTTGAATGATTATTTATGTTTAGATTGTATTTTTAGGCTTTTGAAGTTAAATTTGTGATTTTTGGAATTTATCTTGAAAATTTTTAGATTACACATGGCTCCTAAAATGAAGAGAGACAGGGAAAAGGCAAATTTTCATTCTGATAAGTTTGTCAGTGCAAGGGCACGGGACAGATATGTTGATCTGCAATAAATGAAATTGATTGCAGAATGCAATTTTGTACATCCTGGCGGAACTATTGGATTTCATTATAGAGCTACAATGAGAACACTTTTGTTATTTCACTACCTTATCTTTGATTTGTGTTGTTTGTAAATTTTATGCCAACTTGCTTGATGAATCAGATGATTTAGTTTATGTGCTCTATTAGGATTAACCACATGTATCAACTGTATAGTGTTCATACCTGCTTCTTTTCTTAGTTCCATCCTACTGAGAATGAATTAGATGAGATTATGGGATTTTTGACTGATGGAACTGGAGTTTGGAAAATTATGAATGGGAGAACTTTTCATTTTCTAAACTTAATGTTCATTCTCGAGCCTGACATTATTTCATCTTTGGTAGGTTACTACCTACCAACTATTTTAGTTAGGTAACCCATGAGATATCCACTTAAAACTATTATATTTAGAGGAGAAACTACAAGAGGTTTGAGCTACCCTTCTCTTATTACTAATTTGTGTGTTGGATTTGCAGTGAAGTATGAGACTTTAGAAGAAAATTGTCCATCTCATAAACCCATTAGAAAAATGACTCTGGAAATTTATGAGAGATATTTTTGGACTAGACCTAGGACTAGAGTTAACATACCCTCTACTTCAGCTTCTACTTCTGCTCCTACTCCTAGACCATCTATTTATGAGTCTATGTCTCTGCATTCTCTTATGAAACAAATGATGATTCAACAAGTAGATATCATAGCTCTACATAATCAAGTGAAAGGGATTGAATCTCATTTGTAACATAGTGATGATATTATGATGAGGAAGATTGAGTATGATTTTGCTTATAATGAGGCTATGAGGAGATACATGGGAGGTGACCATTCTATGGAATTTTCTACTCGCCTACTTTCACACCATATCAGCCTTCTGAGATAGATGAGGACACATATCTATGTGATGATGAAGATGATGATGGTGATGATGATGCTGAAGATGATGAAGATGTTGATGTTTAGTTTAAGTTTTCTTTCTTTTCTTTGTTGTGTCAGAATATTTGGACTTTGTTATGTTTTTCATTTGTTGTTTTTGTATTGGAGTGTGCTTGTATTTATTATTTATTTCTATTAAACTGTTAGTTCTACTATTTATTTTCTGCTCCAATTTAAATGCTAAAGTAGTGTTTATTTTTTATTTTTATTGTTATGCATGCTAATCTTGTGTTTATCACTACTCACTACTTGTCTTTCCTACTTGTACCTGCATTAGTTTCCATGTTTTTAAATTTTAAAAATTTTTCCTCTTCCTTCATGAACTTTTCTACTTTAAATTAGTGTTAAAATTTATGTTTGGGAGAAGGGAGAAAATTCTTTTTAAACTAAACTTTATTTTGTCCTCAGAAATTATATTTTTCAAAATTATTTTTAACATAACCAGTGGTATGTAGAGTTAACTTTAGAAAACTATGTATTTTATTTTATGAAAGTTGTAGAGAACCTAAGTAAAAGTTGTTAATAATAAAGGTTAATTCTAGAATTAAGATGTTAAGTATGAATGGTTTGGAGATATGCTTTTGTTATTTAATGTATAGAATATTGTATTTTTAGAAATATTAAGGATCTTAGATTTATACTTGGAAAGAAATAATTGAGACTTTATGAAAAATCTTAAAGCTAATACACATTTTTTTAAAATAAAGAAATGTGAGATGTTTTTAACTTTAAGAAGTGGATAGTGGAGTTCAAAATCATTAAAGGTCATCGAGATATAATAATCCTCACATGACATAAGAAAAAAAGAGAAAAAAAAGAAGAGAAAAAGAAAGGATTGAAAATGATCCTAAAAGAAAAAGAAAATTGAAAATGAAAAGAAAAAATATATGTGAGGAGAAGCATGAGGAGATGCCTAATAAAAAATTGGCTCCACTTGAATCAACTTAAGGAAAAAAACATAGTTGCCTTTCTAACTTAGACTTGGAAGTATTAACACCTTTGCTAATAAAGTTCACATGAAATTTTTTTATGGTATTTCTTCTAAGTATCTAAAGTATGATAAATTGCTGTTATTTTTCAAATAAATAGAAGATCATAGCCTTCAAACTTAACTGTGAAATTTTCTTGTACTTTAGTTTTTAAACTGAGTTGTTAAAATTTTTTCTGGAGGTTTTACTATAACATTTTATACAACATAAATTATAAAGTCTTTAAGTTAAATTTTTTACCACATGTTATAAATTATATATAGTATAAGGAGTTACTTGAGGACAAGTAATGTTTAAGTTTGGGAAGATTGATCCACCTCAAAATAACATGTTTTTGGCTCATATTTTATAAGCAATTTATGTACATTTTTTATGATACTGCACTTTAAAGGAAGATATTTTGCATGTTTTTGGTTTCAGGTACATGGAATGGATATTTAGAGAAAATGAGTAAAAGATGAAGCAAAAATGATGATTTTTGTGTGGCAATATAGCGCCACCCCTTGGTGCTATCGCGCCGCCGTTGAGCGAGAAGGGCACTATATTGGCCAAGACTGGTACTATAGTGCCAGTAACTACCTTTCTAGAATATACATCAAATTTGACAGAACTTTGGAGGGGTGTTTGAAGCAACCCTTGATTATTTTTTGTTCTCTATTTAATGAGAGATATTTCACCAAATTTAGGGACCTTATGGAGCCTCAAAACTTCAATTAGGCGACAATAATGAGTTAGGTTTTTCATATTTTGTGTTCAAGTGTAAGTGTGAGTGTGTTTTAGTGGGAAGAAGTTTGGAGATTTCTTAGAAGAAACTTTAAAAGTTTATTTGGGGAGAAGACATAAGGTACTTTGTATTTATGTTTGAGTTTTTGTTGTAAGACTTGGATTTCAATGCAAATGTTTTATTTTTATTTAATCTCCATGAATTCTGAGTAGTTTCCTTTCTTTCGTCTTCCATATAAAACTTAATATCGTGTGATGAGAATGATTTAAAGATCTCTTTTTACTCTTAAAAATTGTGATGCTATTTTCACTGAATTGTCATTTACTTTACAAGCTAGCCACTTTTGAGGTTAAAAATATGCGTAAGTGCGGGCTGGGTCAATAGTGCATTATTCGTTTCATTTTGTTGTCTCTATTGGAGATATGTTGTGCGCATGTGAATGAACTTTTATTTGTTCGACATATTTTCAGTTTTGTATGCCAAGCTTCGAGAATGGAACATTTATTTTCTCGCCTTAAGACAACATTCATATCAAAGTTATAGACTATATTATATAGCTCATATGGGGAATCCTAATAATCTGATTTACTGAAAATACTCTTTAAAAGAAAAAAATAGCATTAATGTAATAATAAATAAGTTTTTTACTTTAATAACTTTCACCTGAACCAAAATAGGTCTCAAAATAATTAAAAGAGTACAATTAAAATAATATAAGCTAACCAATGACATTTTAAAATTTTTTAAGTGATAACCGAGCCAAGTTAATTGAATTTTAACTTTTGAATGTATTATAAGATTTTAGGAAATCATGTCGAGAAGAAATTGAGAAATATCAATAAGTGAAATTAGACATTCAAAATCCTCAAAAGACATATGCTCAACAGGGTATAATAATTCATAGATAAGTGTGGCAAAAGAGAAAGCAAAAAAATAAAAAAATAAAAATAAAGGGAGGGTCAAAAGCTTGACTTTCTTACAAAAACTTCTAATGTATCTTCTAATTAATAAGACCTAAACATTCTTACAAAAGTCCTAATGTTATTATATTCATGAGAAATAATAGGTAAAGTTGAATTGATTACCTAACCCTTAAATTTCTTTAAAATAACCTTGAAAGTGAAAATATTTCAAATATAAGAAAATAAGAATTTTGAGATCCTCTTAGAATTAGGAGCATGTTAATTAAAGAAAGAACCAAGTTATTAGACATTAATTAAAATTTATTCTAAAATGACATTTACATACTTATACCCTGCATGAGAACTATACACACCATTTGAGTCATATATTGAAATGTGAGTCCAATTGGACGAACATTAAGTCAGTTTGGAGGATCAATGTGATATGAATGTGCAAATTTATATTTGATTTCGAGTCTCATTTTAAATATAAACATCGTGTCTCCTTTTATTTGTTGCCCAATCTCTGTTCGTGGTAGAGAAAGGCTATCAAGGAGGTTATTACCAATTTGTAGACTATAGCGACAAACATCCAGTGCCTTTGATTAAAGAACATTGCCTAAAGAGATGTTGTGTATCCAAGGAAAATATATCTAAAATTTTGTGGGAGTCAAATTTTTGTATAATCTTTGAAACCTTAAATTAAAGTTCAAATTGTTAATCTAAGCCCTGATTTATGCTAAATTTATCCCAATCAAATTTTAGTGCAATCTTAAATCCTATCATCATATCTAAATTCATAAAACTAAAAAAAAAATCAAAATATACCACTTAGCAAAATCCAATTACAAGCCTTTAAATCTTTAAGAATTTAGATTTTCAATGTTCTGAATTTAAGATAAATTTTGAATGAAATTAAACTCAAATAAACTTTAAAATCTTAAATAGTAACTTTCATACAATCCAATAAAAGCCTAAGTCATTAAAATAAAGATTGGGTATGAAACTTAAACTAAAAACAAAACATCAAAACTTTCAAACTTTTTAGTCTGTAGGACTTTTCCATTTAACTATTCAGGTTGTTGTTGGGCCAAGGGAAAATTTTCCTTACGGTGTCCTATACCTAACACAACTAGAACTCAGTGAATAAAATATCAAAAGCTTTCAAAAATAAATAAAAAAATAAAAAGAGAAAAGCACTTTGATCTTTAGGACGTTATCCTTTGATTATTTTGTTATTATTGGGCAAGGTGCAATGTCCCTTTATTTGTCCTATGCCAAACACAACTAAAAAAACTAACAAACCTATTGAAAAAAAATCAAATTTTAAAAATAATAAAAAAATTTCCACACAAAGCAATAAATTTTCAAACAAAAGCAATCTCATTCTTGAACAAAAAATTCAAGCCAAAAATTTTGAAAGTAAAAAATTAATCAATTCAATCTCTTTTGGGTTTAGTGTAATGTCCCCTCGGATTTCTTTTTATTTGAGCTTAAACCTGCTATTATCAAAATGGTTCAAAACAATCAGCTTGGGGGGACACAATTTGAAGATCCTAATCTACACCTTGCACTTTTCTAGAATTGTGTGCTACATTTAAATATGATGGAGTGTTGAATGATGTCTTCAGACTTACACTTTTCCTGTTTCATTAAGGGATAAAGCTAAGATGTGGTTAAACTCGTTAGCACCTGGACCTATCAGAACTTGGGGAGATTTGTCACAAAATTCTTATCAAAATATTTCCCATCTTCAAAAACTACTAAGCTTAGAAATGATATCACATCTTTTTGTCAATTTGAAAGGGAATCAAAATATCTCCTTAGAAAGGGTCCACACCATGCATTGTCAGATTGCTTAATAATTCAGACTTTTAATAATGGGTTGGTTGGATCTCTTAGATCTATAATTGACACTGCTGCAGGTGGATCTTTAATGCCAAAACCATTCGATGAAACATATTCATTAATTGAAGAGATGGCTACTAAAATTTTTCAATGGCCCTCTGAAAGGGTAAATATAAAAAGAGTAACTAGTATTCATGATTCTAATGAAATATCTACGTTAGCTGCATAAATAGCTGCTATATCAAAGAAGATAGATCAATATAGAATTAAGTATTCTCAAACATCATCTGTACTTGAGGAAAATTCATTGCTACATATGATAGAATCTCAATCTTCTTATGAGACCTTAAATGTAATAAATAATCATTCTAATAATCCTTATGCCAATTATTATAATCCTGATTGGAAGAATCATCCAAATTTTAGTTGGAGTAATAATAAAAATCCGCAATGAGGATACAACTCTGTGAACCCATTGTGAAACTTTAACAATCAAGGAAATCCAACTTATAGACCTTATTATCCCACAGGATTTAATAATTTGCAAAGTAAGGAGAAAAAGTTAGCAATGAAAGAATTGATATTGCAAATGGGAAGTCAATTATAAAGTCAAGGAGTTGCAATTAGAAACATAGAAAATCAATTGGGATGTATTTCTACCACACTTAGTAATAGAGCTCCAAGAACATTGCCTAGTAATGTTAAAGTAAATCTTAAAGATGAGAACAAAGAGCAAATTAAAGCTATTCAACTTAGAAGTGGAAACAAATTGGAAAACAGAATTCAAAAAAAAGTTTAGCTTGAAAAGATGAGGTGAAGATTTTCATTTTGAGTCAGAATGTCCTATTAAACTAATTAAAATCACTATAGAAGGCCATCATCTCCATTTCCTCAAAGATTGAAGCAAAAAAATAGAGATAACAAAATTTCTAAATTTTTAGAAATATTGAGTAAATTAATGATAAACATTCCATTTATTGAAGCTTTAGAACAAATGTCAAGCTATGTGAAGTTCATGAAGGATATACTTAATAAGAAAAGGAAGTTTGTAGATAACAAGACTGTTGCACTCAGTGAAGAGTGTAGCGTTATAATTCAGAAAAAGCTTCCTGAAAAACTTAAGGATTCTGGAAGTTTTACAATTCATTGTGCTATTGGCAAAAAAATTTATGGAAAAGCTTTATGTGATTTAGGAGCTAGTATTAATCTTATGTCATTATCAATTTTCAAAAGGTTGGGCTTAAGAGATATTTCACCTAAGATTGTAACTCTTTAGTTAGTTGATCGTTCAATTTCCTGTCCTAAAGGAGTTATAAAAGATGTGTTGGTCAAAGTTGAAAAATTTATCGTTCCTATGGACTTTATTGTATTAGATATGGAGGAAGATAAAGAAATTCCTATCATTTTAGAAAGACCATTCGCTGTCACTGTAAAAGCTTTGATAGATGTGCAGAAAGGAGAACTAACTATGAGAGTTAGTGATCAAGAGGTTAAATTTAATCTTGCAAAATCAATGAGATACCCTACAAAAGAGCAAGAGATAGAATGTTTCAGAATGGATATTAATGAATATTTAAGCCATGAATATTTTAAGAAAACATTTGAAATCATAATTAAAAATGAATTTATGGGATGTCAAGATGAGGATAAAATTCAAGATGAATTTATGGAAGCGAGTAAAGAAGATTTGGATTATGTTCAGGAAAAATTTGAGATGTTAGATCCTGCAGAAAGTAATAAGAATCTGATTTTGTTTATTGAGAAACCTCCTAAACTAGAACTGAAAACACTTCCTACACATTTAAAGTATGAATTATCAAAAGATTTATCTACATTACCTGTTATAGTATCCTCAAAATATATTAATGAGCGAGAACAACTGTTATTGCAAACGTTAAAAAGATATGAGAAAGCCTTTGTATGGACATTAGCTGATATTAAAGAAATCAGTCCTTCAATTTGTAGGCATAGAATTTTATTGGAAGATCAACACAAACAAAGTGTTGATCCTCAAAGGAGATTAAATCCTATGATAAACGAGGTTGTTAAGAAATAAATTTTGGAGATATTTCACCTACTACTGTAATTCTTCAGATAGCTGATCGTTTGATTACCTATCCTAAAGAAGTTATAGATGACTTTTTCTTAAAGGTTGATTAATTTATCTTTTCTGTGGACTTTATTGTATTAGATATGGAGAAAGAAAAAGAAGTTCCCATCATTTTAGGCAGAGCATTTCTATCCACTAAAAGAGCTTTGATAGATGTGCAGAAAGGAGAACTTACTATGTGAATTGGTGATCAAGAGGTTACATTTAATATTGTAAAATCAATGAGATATCCTGTAAAAGGGCAAGAGATTGAATGCTTCAGAATGGATATTAACAAATATTTAAGCCATGAATATTTTAAGAAGACTTTTAAAAGAGAATTTGAAAAGGAATATATGGAATATCAAGATGAGGATAAAATTTAAGATGAATTTATGGAAGTGAGTAAAGAGGATTTGGATAATGCTTAGGAAAAAATTTAATTGTTAGATCCTACAGAAAGTAACAAGAATTTGATTTCATCCACTGAGAAGCCTCCTAAACTAGAACTGAAAACACTTCCTACACATTTCAAGTATGCATTCTTAAGAGATTTATCTACATTACCTCTTAAAGTATCCTCAAAATTAACTGATAAGCAAGAACAACATTTGTTGGAAACTTTGAAAAGATATATAAAAGCTTTTGGATGGACATTAGCTGATATTAAAGGAATCAGTCCTTCAATTTGTATGCATAGAATTATATTAGAAGATCAACATGACCAAGAGCTAATCCTCAAAGGAAATGGAATCCTATGATGAATGAAGTTGTGAAGAAAAAAAAATTAAAATGGTTAGATGCTGGCATAATTTATCCTATTTCATATAGTGCTTAAGTAAGTCTAATTAACTGTGTTCTAAAGAAAGGAGGTGTGACTTTAGTGACAAATGAGTATAATGAATTAATATGAACAAGATAAGTCACTGGTTGGAGAATTTGCATAGATTATAGAAAATTAAATTATGTCACTACAAAGGATCATTTTCCTTTACCTTTCTTGGAATAAATGTTGGATAGGCTGCCTGGGCACAAATATTTTTATTTTCTAGATGGATATACCGGTTGTCATCAAATACCTATTTCTCTAGAGGATCAAGAGAAAAAGACATTTACTAGTCTTTATGGAACGTTTGCTTTTCAGCGAATGCCCTTTGGATTATGTAATGCACCTGCAACATTTCAAAAATGTATGATGTCAATTTTTCATTGATTTAATTGAGAAAGGGATTGAAGTGTTTCTGGATGATTTGTCTGTGTTTGGAACTTCATTTGAAAAATGTCTAAATCTTTTAGAGATAGTTCTGGAATGATATGAAAAGACTAATCTCGTATTGAACTGGGAGAAAAGTCAATTTTTGGTTGCAGAAGGAATTATGCTTGGGCATAAAATTTTAGAAAATGACATGAAAGTAGATTCTGCAAAAGTTCATGTTATATCAAACCTACCTCCACCTACTACAGTAAGAGGAGTTATGAGCTTTTTAGGACATGATGGATTTTACATGTGATATATTAAAGATTTTTCAAAAATTACTAAGCCTTTATGTCAACTTCTGGAAAAATATACAAAGTTTGACTTCAACCAAGATTGCCTTAAAACTTTTAAAACTTTAAAGGAAAAATTTTTCACTACTCATATAATTATTTCACCTAATTGGGAGAAACATTTTTAATTAACATGTGATGCTAGTGATTATGCAATTGGAGCTATTTTAGGGCAAAAATATGATAAGATTTTTAAATTTATATACTATGCTAGTAAGACTCTTAAAGATGTTCATATTAATTACACCACCACTGAAAGAGAGTTATTAGTTATTGTATATGTTTTTAGTAAGTTTAGATCATATCTGATTGGACCTAAATGTATAGTGCTTACTGACCATTCCACCATTAAATATTTGATGCAAAAGAAGGATCCTAATCTAAGATTAATTAGATGGGTACTTTTGATGCAAGAGTTTGATTTTATGATAGTCGAAAGGAAAGTGACTGATAATCAAATTGTTGGTCATCTATCTAGGCTAGAATAGGAAGAAATACTTGATATGGAAAAAATGAATTAATAAAACTTTTCCTGATGAACAAATTTATGTTGTAAAAGGATGGGAAATACCTTGATATGCTGATATTGTAAATTATACTGTTAGTGGTATTTTACCTTATGGGCTGACAAAACAATAAGAAAGTAAATTCATTTATGATGTAAAATATTTTTGGGATGACCCTTGTTTGTATAAAAAATGCAAAGATTTGGTAATGAGACGATGTGTGCCTTATAAGAAATTCAGGAAATTATCCAAAAATATCATGATTCTGAATTTGGAGGTCATTTTTGGAATGAAAGAATTGCTCATAGATTTTTGTAATCTAGATTTTATTGGCCTACTCTATTTATAGATGTTAATATATACGTAAAAACATGTGATTAGTGTCATAGAGTAGGTAATATTTCAATAAAAAAAGAAATGCCTCTAAATTTTAATTTGGGAATTGAAAGTTCTTAAGCATGGGGATTGGATTTTATGGGACCATGTATACCTTCATTCGGAAATATTTATATATTGATTGCAGTGGATTATGTTTCAAAATGGATTGAAATAATTGTTTTACCTCGATGTGATGCTCTGAGTATTTTAAAATATTTAATTAAAAATATTTTTACAAGATATGACATGCCGAGAGTAATCATTACCGATGGAGGATCTCATTTTAGAAATGCAACAATTTTAAGATTGGAAGAAAAATATAATATAATGCATAAAATTACAACTTCTTATCATCCCCAGACTAGTGATTTAGCAGAAGTATCTAATCGTGAAATTAAGAGAATTTTAGAAAAGAGTATTAATGCTAGTAAAATAGATTGGTCCGCTAGATTAGATAAAACATTATGGGCACCCAAGACAGCTTATAAAACACCTATATGAATGTCTCCTTATAGATTAATTTTTGGGAAGCTTGTCACTTGCCGGTAGAATAGGAGCATAAAGCTTATTGGACTATAAAGGAATTCAATTTTAATTTGAAAAAAGCTAGTGAGAAAAGATTATTGGTCTTGAATAAGCTTAAAGAAATTAGAAATGAATCTTACGATAATGTGAGTATTTATAAAAAAAATATGAAAGAATGGCATGATTGGAAGATAATAAAAAGGGAATTTCAACCTAGACAGAAAGTTTTATTATATAATAAAAGATTGAACTTATTTCCTGGGAAACTAAAGTCTTGGTGGAAAGGGCTATTCAAAGTTATAAAAGTCTATCCCTAACAATGAAGATCCCATGACTGGAAGGATATTTAAAGTAACTGGGCACAGATTGAAACGATATTTTAATAGTCAGAGACTAGCTTGTAAAGAGACTATAATGTTGGGTCACCCTGAATAAAGACTGGGAATGTCGGGCTAATGACATTAAACAAAACGCTTAGTGGGAGGCAACTCATTTGTATTGTTGTTTAGTTTGCTCTTGAGTTTTTATTCAAAATATTTTATGTATATTTATAATTATGTATTTATAAAGTCCGTATATTTGAGAAAATATTTAGAAACATCTTTATATTTACCTAATTCCATGGAAAAATTTAGAATTCATTAGATCGAAACCAAAATAGTGCAGTTTTTGGAACTGGGGCAAGATGCGTCAGATTAGCGCATGATGTGCCAAATTCCAGAGAGCTAGCGCATGTTGCGCCAGAATCGGCGCATGATGTGCCGCGGTGATGAAACTGACTTAAAAGGTTTCAAAAGGCGGTTTTCGGCTGTTTCCTCTCCTGATAACTCCAAAAAATTGATTCTTAAGTCTATTATGAGAGGGAAAGCAAGAGAAAAGCCACTAGATTTCAAATCCAATGGCATCCCACTCCAAAAATACTGCGAGATTTAGAATTTTCAATCGGAGAAAGTTTGTCAGTTTCGATGTGCAGAAGTTGCATGATCGTGTTTTAGTGAAGAAGTGGCTGATCAAAGAGAGGGGATTTATGAATCAAGGATTCAACACACCGAATACTCAAGTTGAAGAGATCATTATGCAGAGACGTTGGGAAGTGCTTTGTTACACTACTGGCACCGTAGTCATCCTTGTGGTGAAAGGGTTTTAGGAAAATCCTCATGGAATCAACCAAGGAATTGTCTATGTGCGAGACATGTTTGTTCAATTCAGTCCTTCAAGAATAAACAAGATGTTTATGATTGAGAATGTTCCTATCTGCCATTATGCGAATTTTACCCCTACGGGAGACAGTATGAATGAACTCTACCAATACCTTACGGATGAAGATGCGAATTGGGAGGCTAGAGATGATGGAAATGTAAGTTTTTTGTCATCATTGCTAAATAATACTAGTTTTTTGTCATCATTGCTAAATAATACTTCTAAGGCATGACACTTCTTTATTGTATCAAAATTACTGCTTACTATGAAGATCAATAAGGTGACTAGGGAGGGTGTTATTGTAAATTACTGTATTCAAACTGGAAAACCTATTGATATTGGAGCCATTATTGTGAAATTACTTTTAGGTTTGGTTGTGAATGGGTCTACAACTGGGCTTGGACATCCATCAACTATTTTCCTATTGTGCAATCATTCTCAAGTACGTTACAAAAGTTAGAAAAGAGTGCTTCTTCCTTGGATGCCAATAGATTCAAAACTCCATTGCAATTGTATTGGAATGGGAGATGAAAACGATATGAATGTACTGATGGATCAGAAATCCCAAACTTCATCACCTACTCAACCTTACTTCAATTTGAAGATCAAGAAGATAGAAAAAAAGGTGCAGAATCTAATGTATACAATAGTAAATATTTTTGAAATGTTAGATCATCTGGATTGGTGAATGAAAGAACATTTTGAACATATTGGTTGTATTGAAGATGGTTTGGTACGTATATTCAAGAAACATGCGTGAATTGGGGAGGATTTGACTGATGAGTTTCCTTACCGACACTTCTACAACCTGTATGTGCACTACCAATTAATGGGAGATATCCAGGTGGACGAGAGTGAAGAATATGTTTGAACTTAGTTTATGCACGAAACGTTTTGTTTACAACTATTTGCTTTAGTTACTTTGTTGTGTTGGACTGCATTTACTTTTATTGTTGAAATTTATCTATGTTTATGCTTTGTATTTAGATGTTTAGATTTTGGTGTTAGGATGTTTGAATTGCTTTAAAACACTAAAACATATTTTTGTTGGCTTGATAAATATTAGTTTGTAATATCGCTGATTTTATATAAAAAGTGAGTTTTGTGTTGTTTGTGAAAGTTTTTTATTAGAATAGTGTTTAACTATGTTTAGAAATGATCATTTGAGTTTATTAGAGGTTGAAGTAAAGCGGTACGGAGCAGATTTCCAAAAAAAACCAAAATCTGGTGAATTTGTGCTCTGGCGCATGATGCACTATTTTACAGAGCGTTGGCACATGATGCGCAAAAAACCCGAACACGCCTTATTGCTTAGAAAACCATGAAATCGCATGGACAAGCTCTATTTTCACTACGCGGGTCATCTCCTACCTTTAAAACTTGACCTAGGGAATTACATTGAGGGTGATAGAGAAGATCTTGGAGGCCAATTAGATTTCATCTTCTCTTGGTAAGAGCTTCACTTTAACTTAGAAATTTTTTATTTTCATCTTGGATTTTTCCTACATTGTAGAAGATCCAAAATTTTGGATTTTTTTGATGAAAAAGCTTGAAGAAAACACATGGTGAAAAGCTTCTTACAAAATAATATTGCTTGAGGAGTTAGATTTTTATTCAGCAATTCATTTGGAATTTATTTGAATTTTCATAGATTTTCCAATGGCTCCTCGAGTGAAGAGAGGAAGGCCATATGAGGATTTTGATTCATGAAGATTGGTTAACTTCAAGGCCCAACATAGTTATAATACTCAAATGGAAACCAGAAGATTGATCCAAGAATGGGTGTTTGTAAACCCGGGTTGTGAGATCAAAAGGTTGATCCTTGCCAGAAGCTAGGAAAGATTCTACTACTTCACTGCAGTAGCAATTGTCCCCATGATTTGGGAGTTCTATGCTAACCTGAGGTTCAATGAGGGTGATCACATCTTGGTTAGAGGTAAGCAAGTATAATTTACTTCTAATCGGATCAATGCTTTTTTATGGACTAAGGAATGTATACAATGATGACAACTCTGCATTCGTGATGTCTGATTCATCATTAGATGAAGTGATTTCCTTTTTAACTGATGGAAAAGAAGAATAAAAGATTAAGAATGACAAAATAGTTAACTTCTCTGCTTCCCTATTGACTAGTCAGTCAAAGGTATGACATCACTTTATTTCTGCTAAGTTATTACGAACAAATCTTCTTGCTGCTGTGACAAAAGATAGAGTAGTGTTAAACTATTGCATTCTGAACATGAAAGCAATAAATGTTGGTGCACTCATGGTTCATCATAGTTCTACAACTACTGGTTTAGGATATCCTGTCGTGGGTTTCACTTTATGTGAGTAATCGAGAGTAGAGTCCCATAGAAATGAAGAGAGATTACATCCACAAAATCTTATTGGGAGGCATATGATTCAGAGTGTGGAATCATTTGTTGAATCTAGAGGTGGTAGAAGGGATATAACCTCTACATTAGTGTAAGAGAATCTACTTCTCGCTCTGCTTCACTTGAAAATATTATGGAGCACCTCATGTTTCAGCAAATCGACATAATTAATATGCAAAGTCATATTGGAGAGATTGGAGCAAGAAATGCTTATAATGATGAATATCAGCAAAGGAGAGTTCAACATGAGAAGATTTTGAGAATGCTATGGTAAGACATCTTAGGGGCGAGCATAATGTGGAATTTCCTCCTTGCCCTAATTTCACTCCTTATGCTCCTATTCATGATGAAGATGAGGAAGAAGAAGAAGAAGAAGATGATGATGAGGAAGGCGATGAAGAGTGACATTTTTATGAGTCTAGTTTAGTTTTTTCTTATGTTCGTTTGTTATTTTTGATTGTATTGTGATGTATTTTTATTTGGGAACTATTGAAGTAAAGACTTTTATGCAGTTTTGTGTACTGAAACTGTAATAGTAACAGTAGATTTTTACTTTACTTTAACTGCATTTCTAGTATTTTTAGTTTTTTTTTAGTTTTTTTTATTTTTGTTTTTAATTCTTAACAAATTCTTTAGAATATATTATGTCTCATTTAATGCTTTAAAGCCTGTATGTATGTTTTTAAAGTTAGTACCTGCACTATACCAAAGCCTAGTTTTATAACCAAAAATCCTCTACAGGTCAGTTTTTATTTTCATGCATTTACTGTTTTCTTTGACCTACTAAATTTTGTACTAAAATATTTTTGTTAAAAGAAATTACTTAACACCTAAGTTTGGGGTGAAGACTAAATTTTATTTGTCCTCAATTAACTATATTTTTAAAATTAATTTAACATGACCTAGGATATTGAGATTAAACTTTAAATGACTATACTTAAGTTTATGAATTATATGGTAAATTTAGGTAAGAATTTTTTAATAATGAAGGTCAATTCTAAAGTTAAAGATATTTACTTTGATATGATAAAACTATGTTTTTCTATTTAAAGTAAAGAAAATTGTATTTTTGAAGTTTTAAAAATTTTAGAGTTTCATATAAGGAGAAAAGAATGAAACTTTATGAAAAATCATAAACTGATATGAATTTATTAAGTGAATAAAGGTAAGGAGCATTAACTTTAAGAAGGGGATAGTGATGTTCAAACTATTAAAAGCTATCCAGATATAGTAATCCTCACTTAAAAAAGAAAAAGAAAAGAAAGGATTAAAAAGATCCTAAAAGAAAAAAAAGGAGAAAAATAAAATAAAAGAAAAGAAAAGAAAAATAAAGTGAGGAGAAGCTTGAGGAGATGCCTAATAAAAAATTGTTTTCACTTGAATCAACTTAAGGAAGGCGCTTTATTACATTTTTAGACTTGTATTAAAATATTGGTAGTATTACTAGTAAAGCTTTCATGAAGTTCTTTTTCATATGAATGTTCTAAATGTCCTTAATATGACAAATTGCAATTCTTCTTCAAATGAATCGAGATTCAGAAATCTTAAATTTGGTTACTAAATACTCTAAGTCTTAGAGTTTGAATCTAAGTAATTAAAATTTCTTCTTAAATTTTGTTATTCTTTTTGTTAAACTAAAAGTATAGTAGTAATGAGTTTATCCCCGTCCTAAGTCATATACTTTTATGTAATAAAAGTGACACTTGAGGACAAGTAATATTTAAGTTTAGGGGATTTTGATACACCAAAATAATATGTTCTCTTAAATATGTATTTTATGCCTATTTTTGGTGATATTGCACTTTAAAGAAGGGTATTTTTGTGTTTTTGTTGCACGTATAACATTTTTAGGCATTTGGTGTAAAAGTAGCAAAAAGGAAAAAATTTGGAGGCAAAACAGTAAATTTTAGGAATCTGGTGCATGATGCGCCAGATTGGCGAATGATGCACCGTTTGATAGAGCCTTGGCGCAATATGCACTAGATCTAGTGTCAGATGCGCCAGAGATGACTTTATTGCGGATTAAGGTAGTTCGAGGCAAACTTTTAGGAATTTTCAAAGGGACACTTGTTCTAAACACCTTTTAGAGTAATTCAATGCATCTAGACACTTTGGAAGTTTCTTTTATGAAGGGATATGTCTCGGGATATGTCTATTGGATCAAATGACACATCTTTAGAATCCAAAAGAGTTGAATTTTGGAGGAAATTTTGAAGGGACATTTGAATTCTTTTTGAAAGAAGGTAGCCCAAAATAAAAGAAGAATACCTCAAGAAGTTTTTGTGTGATGTGAAAGGGGGTGGCATGAAAGATAAGAGGAAGAGATAGAGAGATAAATTCAAGGGCTTGGAGATTTTCTTCTAGGGTTGTAAGAGGAGACACATCTAAGAGAGAATTGAGAGGGCTTGTAAAGAGAGAAAGGCTTGGAGTGAACTTCTAGGGATTTGCTTGAAAAGTATTGTGAGATAAGTTGTGTCTTTTATTTATTGTATTTTGTAAACTTATTTTTATATATGAAATTTGTGTTCTGTCATGTCCTTCTCATGAATTCTGAGTAGTCTTCTTTATCCTTCTTCCTACTTTGCAATATGGATTTGTGAAAAAGTAAATTTGTTTTTTATGGTTTTAAATGTTAATAATTTATGATGATTTGAACTCTGATCTTCATTTACTTTTTGATCTGGCCAATTTAAATGTTAAAATATGTTGATAAAAATATGCTCTGACAGGGCTAAGATTTCTGGGGAGAATCACATTTGATTTCATGGGAGAGTATGTCATCCATGGTGTTGAATGCAAATAAATAAGAAAATATACTTTGTTGGATGCAGAATTAGAGATATTTAGGTGACAGATTAAAATCCCCAATTTGGTCCAGTTGATTGGAATTTGATGCGAGATTGTTAGCCCTCAGTAGAGGGAGTAGTGGGAGCTTTGGGGTGGCAACTGGTATCCTCCTAGCCTAACCACGAAATTATGGTCAATGTTCTATATAGTACTTGAAAGATAGTAAAGAATAGGATTGCTCCTATTTGACACAAAATAATTTTAATATATATTTTCAAAATGATTTAAATTTCTTCACAATCCATGTGTTCATTGTAAGGAGAAGGATGCTTTCTTAAATTTGAACTTTCTATTAACAAAAATTTCATTTAGTTTTAGTAAATTTTACTTTTGAAAGTTTAGTTTCCGGTTTAGTTAACTTTTTCTTTCAACTGCATTTTAAATAGTATTCACTTTAGTAGTTAATATTCAAACTTCGCACTTTACCTTTTTTTTATTTTAAATTATAATTAAAATCTTAAGAACTATTTACGGGCATTTCCAACTTCCCTGTAGGATCGATATCTAGGACTCCATTAGAGCCCTTTATTACTTGAGTGATACATATACTTGCATTATTTTTAAAAGGGGATTTGGCAGTTTAAAAGAGTTTTAATGAAAATCTATTTTTATGAAAATTACTTTTATTGGGATTACGTTGCATATTTATTATTATATCTGCTATGTGTATTTTGTAATATTGAAAAATAATTACAAAATTAACACACTAAATCCACCCCCATCATGAATCCATATGGTTTTTCATTATAAAGTGTTTAGGTGAATCCAAAATCCTCAGTGAATCCCAAGCACACAAATCACAAATCTATAATTTTAAATCTATAGAACACTCGCATTTAAGCTCATAACTTAAAAACCACATCTTGAATGTCATTCTTTTGGACTTGATTGATTACTTTAATTAATGTCAATATATGTGTCATACCTTAAACGGTTTGTCACACATATTGAGAGTCTATTTGTTGATCTCACATCGGTAAACCCTTTCATTCAAACTCAAGACAAACTCAAAATAAACTCACATCAGTCTCAAACCTGAAATCTTTTTAAATTGAACCAAGATCCACTCTTCTTTTGAAATTCATGAGTTTTCCTCTATCATAGTGGATCATGGTTACTTTTTTTTATCAAAATTACCTGCCCACATTCCTTGCTTGTACATGAGCATGTATGTACCCATGTGTGTGTGCACACACTCACACACACTTGCTTGATTGTTTCCATGTGCGCACCCACATTGTGCTATCTCTTGAATAAACATCACCACACCGGTTTGAGAGTAGCCACACCCCAAAGTTCTCAAGGATGATCAGGTCTAGTTTGGGTGTAGCCACGCCTGGAAGTTCTCAGTTGTGATCTTGCCAAGTTTGAGCATAACCACACATGACTATTCTCGGGCGTTGTCATGCCCGACGCTAGTGTGACCACACTACCAAGCCACTTAATGTTATATGGCCTTCGTCCTTTGATCCAACACTGAATCAACAGATTGTTTCAGAGTTGGTGATCTGTGAAAGCTCCAACTATCGAGAAAATCCCAAACGTCGATCCTTACCTCAATCCATGGTCATCGAACCTAATCTATGGGTAGCAATAACTCCTATCACTGCTTCTATCGCTTATAAATAGGTCTCCATTACCCAATCCAACACACGGGCAGAGAGATCCAACCGTGCTTTAGAAGGATTCAACTTCTTATGAATCCTCATCCTCCAACAAACTCTTGTAGCCCTACTCACTAGTAAGCTTCCTTTTTTCCTTATTTTATATTTTGCTTTGTCTTTTTTTTTTAAGTTAACTTCAAGTGAATCAAACTCTTAGATTTGAATTGGCCTAAACTCGATATAAACCTTGCCTAAACTCGGTATAAACCTAGCCTAAACTTGACTAAATCAAACTTAAACCGGACTTAAACCCAAGTCTAAACCAGGTCAACCCAGATCTACCCACATAAACACAAGTCAACCCAAACATACTCAAGCCCAACCCTAGTCCAATCCACATCCAACACAGGTAGCCCAAGTCCAAACAAGGTCAACTTAGGCCCAACTAAGTCAACCCAAGTCAACCAAGGTCTAACCTAGGTAAAACTCAAGCCCAACCCAAGGCAACCCAAGTCCAACTCAATCCAAACCAGGTCAAACTAAGTCAATGCCTATCAAACCTAAGTCCAACCCAGGTCAACCAAGATCCAACCCAAGCTAACCCAAGTCCAACCAAGCTCACCCTAGATCCAACCCAGGTCACCCCATATCTAACTCAGGTCCAGTCTAGGTCAAAGCAAAATATAATCCGATCTAACTAGATTGAACCAAGCCCAAATTACTCTAAACATAACAAAATCTTAACTAAACATTAGGTCACCCCAATTAAAAATCTAATCCAAGTTGAACTTAAGTCATGTCCTGTAGTATTTAATGGGTAGTAAGTTAAAAAGTCACATTTCATATTCCATGTTTCATATCATATGTAATTCTTTTTGAAGAACAAACAAAAATAAAAAAAACCATGGATAAAAGAAAGATGGAGAAGGAGAACCTCTCACATGTTGGATCTCCCCATAAATATTTAATAATACACCCAAAATTTAAGGACAAATCAAAATAAAAGACATCATTCTAGAAAAATAATTGGAAATCCTTAAACTTGTAAGACCTTGATTACCATCTCAGTCAACAAAACTAGGAACTAAAATAAATGATAGACTAAATATTGAACTCCAATCATTGGATTGGATTGTGGTTATAGTTAAAAGATACTAATGCATAACATGGATCTCAAGGAGGATTTTTGATGATAAGATTGGTTATAATTGAAGGATACCAATGTGTCAAGGATGATGAAAGGCCATAGGAATCCTAATCGAGAACATTGCACCCAAAGTTTATATTAGTCCACCTATTTGGCTTCCTTATAGAGTCTAGATGTGTTATAAAATTAGGATCTCACTTTAGTCCAGAAATCCTTTGTACCTGGCCTTGTCTTTCAATCTTCAACTACATGACCTTGTCTTTTAAACTTCAACAGCTTCAAACCTATTCAAACCAATCATTCTTAATCTCAACTTTTGACCTCATTCGATCAATCAAAACTTGCTACCAGTCCTTACTCTTTAACGATTTTATAAGTTCATTTTTTTGGGTAATCCTTCTTTCCTTGATGTTTAAGTCCCTTTGTTTGGTCATTTTCTAGTTACACTGTCATCAAATTGTAACTCCCATCCTTTTGAAATTAATTTTTCCAAAAATATAAACTTGGATCCTTCTTCTCTAGCATCTCAACTTTGAAAGCTAAACCTTCCATTCTTAATAGCTTATATCATTACATTAATTGATACTTTTCCTTAAGGAACCCAACATTAAAGATGTAAGTAACTATAAGGGAATCTGAAGATATAAAGGCTTTATTTGAAATCTGACCCCATAAGGTAAGGAAAAAAATCTTGGTTCGTAGTCCTATGAAGATATTCATCGTCCAAATGCTTAGGCTCATTTCAAATTAATACTTCCTCCCCTTGAGGAGGTCAATTATTTTTTAAACTGTAGAATTGATCATTTAGATAGAAGTCTTTCAAAAGTTTGATGGTATGTCGAGACAAAAAAAATTCCCCACTGATGTCCTAGTCAAAAGTAGGTTGCCCAAACAACATTTTAAGACTTAAAAAGACATTTCAAATTCTCAAGAAATTTATCATGAAACTCAATCCCCTGAAATGCATGTAAGAACTTTGATTGGAAAATTCTTGGATACCTCCTAACACCTGAAAACATAAAGGCCAACCTAGATAAATTACAAGCACTATTGAATATGCTTTATCCCTGAAATTCTAAGGAGGTCCAAAAATTAACCGGCCAAATAACAACATTCATGCAGTTCATTTTGAAGTTGGGCAAAAAATATGCATCGTTTTTCAAAATTCTAATGAAAACCAAGAGTTTTGAATGGTCGACTGAATGTGAGCAAGTATTCCAAAGCTTGAAGCAATCACTAGCCTCACCACAACTACTACAAAGCCAAAAACCAAACGAAGAACTCTCTTTGTATTTGAGAGTTTAGCCTAAATCCATCAGCTCAGTCTTAGTTCTAGAGGAGTTGGGAAAGCAATTTTTAATCTAATATACAAGTCAAGTTCTGATAGATGTTGAAATCAGGTATCCTATCATAAAAAGACTAACATTTGCTCTTTATCTCTGCTCATAGGCTTCGATCATATTTCAAGACTCATATAATCAGGGTCATCGCTGACCACCCTCTCAACCCATCCTCATTTGACCAGAACATTATAGTAGATAATTGAATTTTGCTGTAGAGTGTAGTGAATATGATATCACCCACATCCCCCAAACTATGATTGAAGCTTATGTTGTAGTAGAATTTATGACATACTTCTCCAAAAAATTCTAGGAGAACAAAGGAACTACTACTTGACCTTGCACATTGATAAAGCCTTGAGCTAGAAAAGAGCAGAAATCAAACTGTTGCTGAGTAGTCTGGCTAGAGAACATCTTTATCATTTTGTAATCCATGATTTCAGAGTCACCAATAACCAGACGTAGTATGAAGTACTAATAAATGGACTACGTCGAGCTTACAAAATGGGTGCTTGACATCTGTTGGTAAAGTCAGATTCATAATTTGTAGTAAATCAAGTCAGTAGAGAATTTGAGGACAGAGATAAAATGATAGCCAAATACTTGAACAAGGAAAAGGCAAAGATATGAAAGTTTATGTACTTTACAATTGAGCAAAATAGTTGGGTGGAAAATCAGGTAGCACTCCTCCAGTCAAATAGTATTTGATTTGAAAATGAGATGCCTTATAAGCTTTTCTAACTGAAGATTAAAGAAGTTGAGGCCATTTATGTAAAAGCAAAAAAAAACACAGAGTTAGGTAGATCATTACACCCAATATTCAAAAATCTGAAATATTCCTGATAAAATCACTGATCAAAGCATATTCAATTTTAAAGTTGAGCAATACCACGAGTTCAAAGGGAAAATTTTTCAAAGATCAACCACTTCACTATTCCAAAGACGCGTAAAGGAAAAATGAGGCAGAAGAAATCCTCAGGTAAGTACACTGTTGACTGTGGGAGTCATTTCAGTGGGAAAAAATTGGCACATCAAGTTTAGCGACAAGGCTACTTCTGTCCGACCTTCTTGAAAGATGTAGATGAGATTTTCATGAGATGTGAGTAGTGCTAGAAGTATGCTCCGTTGTAGCACCAACTGACCCACAAAATACAACGATTGCCAGTTCCTAGCTTTTTTCCATCTCATGGCTCAACATTCTAGGTCATTTCCTTCCTTAAAAGGCCAACATAAATTTGTTTCAGTCATTGTGGACTAAATTTATTTCAAAGTAGACTGAAGTGAAGGGCCTCACTCGAGTTACCGTGAGCATCACTTAGAAGTTCATCAACATCAACATCATCTGTCGACATGGCTTATCCTCAGTGTTTATCACCCATATTGGAATATAATTTTCTCACCAGGGAGTAAAGGATTTTTTCCAAATTTAAAGAATCAAGCTGAAGTTCACATCTGTAAATCATCCCCCGATAAAATGGACAAGGCGAGATTACCAATAAATTAATTTTGAATCGAATAGGGGTGAAAGTTGAAGGAGCAGAAGAAAATTTGATAGACTTACTTCCATTAGGCTTATGGATCGTTTGAACGACGCCATCAACAGCGACTAAGAAAACTTCATATATGCTTTACAATGCAATGCAAGCAATGTTTCTGATGGAGTATAATCATCATAGCCACCGCGATCGATGAGGAGAATCTCACCAAATGGCCAAAGGAAAATGATGAAGGGAAGATGCTCAACCTTGAGCTACTAGAATAAAATTTAAACAATGCATCAGTCTAATAGAAATAATTAAAAAAAGGAAGATTGATGATATCATAATAAGAATTTTTGAGAGAAGACGTTCACACCAAGTGACCCAGCCTTGAAGAAAGCAAACTCAACTACATGAGGCAAACAGTCTGAACACTTGTTTGAACTTGAAATAGTCCATTCATTACCAATCAAAAGATCACCACAAAAGCCTATAACAGATATACAGGGAAAGAGGTTCCTCGACATGAAGCAATGATCTCGACAAATTTTTCTTAAACCAAAAATATTGTGTTGATAAAAAGAATATTACAGGAGCTTTTCATTTTGAACACTTATCAAAATAAGTTAAACCCCAGGTCCTAATACACTCAAGAAACTCAACAGTTTAATGTACTTTAGCATTGAGACAACTCTCGGAGAACCAATATACCTTAAGCAATGACTGACAATAGCGTTAAGATTCTCAATTAGCTAGAAATTTAAAGGTTCACCTCACAAAACTTGTCTCATAAAATTGAGTCTTTGAATTTTCATGGACAAAAGTTCAGAATTTTTTCCCTACCTAGTAGTGACAAAGCTTCACGAAGGGTACCGAGAAAATCACCTTTGAAAAGAATAGTGTGACTGCCCCCCTATGAGGGGTAACGTGTTTTAAAGGAAAAAATGGGTCCATTTAAACAACCAAAAATTAGGTTCGGGCTTGAGTTATATGTTAGCACCCTAAAATAAAGTGACAAGTGATGCAATCCATCCAAGCAGTTAAGAAAAATACAAAACGACCAAAAATGACGTCATCATGTCCAACCAATGTACACACATTAAAAGCTGACTCTTAATGCTTAAGAAAAAAAGATCTTATCCCTAAAACTTCAATTGAGAAAAAAGTTGGAGATGATTCCTTGCCCAATAGAGACAAGCACCATGTAAGGCACTGCACAAATCATCCTAGCGACAAAGCCTTGATGGTCGACATTGTTTGAGACAATGGCTTGGTTGAAAAGAAAGATTCACTATAAGACTTAAGTCATGTCAGGAACATATAAAAATTAATGAAAAATACCAACAAATAATGTGATATGTCACAATCAAGCAAGGTACGTAACGAAATAAAAAAGACTTTGTCTTTGTCTTGGAGGTTGTTATTCACGAACTTCTGCCCTTCGGCCAAAGAACATTAGAGATGGTTGAGGCATAACCATTCATCCTTGGAGTTTGAGGGAACTAGATCCTCTGCATTTTTCTTAGGGAAAAGTTGAAATCTTGGTTGAGGAAGACTTTCAGCTACTCTTCTTGCGGTGGACTCCAATAGCCCTTACCTCCCTTATATTTCTTCTTGTGAGGAAAAATGAGGGATCAGTTTGAATCTTCAATCAGAGCCCTTCACTTCCTCCGACATTATTCTTCTTCAGTTATGGATGGCTTGCACTCTGGAGAAAACTCCTCTTCTTCAATTGAGCTTTTCTCCAAGCTTTTAACTTTAGCTTATTTTTTCGGCGCAGCTGACGATCAAGGAGAAAGCTAGTTGGCATTCTTTATTTCAGAGAGGCAAGATTTGAGGAGCTCCCCAGGTTGACTATCGCTCAGATGACCCCTCAAAATTCAATCCAATAATGTTGGGTGTCTGCCTCTCTTCTTGGCAGTAATCCCCTAAAGTCCTTAAGTTCATTAAAGATGGTTTCATTTTGATCATGTAAATTCTCCGGTAATAGTGCTTTGAATGAAAATTATTGTTTAAAAAACATGATGAATTAGTTCCAAACCTAGGATGGTATTGATTTTTTGGTCATTCTCTCCCTTAACCTCTTCCCATTAGTCCTGGAAGGAGCACCCTTCCTCTTCTTTAGCTCTTTCTCTAAAATCCGTGCAACCTTCTTTATCTTCCACTTTTCTTTCACCTCATACGAAGCAGAGGGGTCATGAAACAGAACTGCGTGGAATTCAACACCAGGTTCACAATCATGAGGTTAGTGTACTAGATGACTAATTTGTGTTTACCCACAAAAGCTGGAGCATGTGACTCCCTTCTTTTTCTTGTACTTCTCTTAAGTATGCCTTGTGTCAATCCTTCAATCTTGATGGATCTCTAAGAGGAACCAAGACTTTCAATATTTGATTTTGATCTCTAGATTGATGAGACTGAACTTCCAAGTCAATCCAAAAGTTACAAAACCATCAGACTCCACTCTGAAAGAGAACATGTATGAGAATAGCTCTCAAAACCAAGGATCTCCATCCGCTGCAAGTGATAATAAAGGTCATCATGGATACGATTGAATTTTTCTTTGTCTGTGTTGGGATGACTTTGTAATGATTGAGAATCAACTGGATCTTATTACAGAATGACAGTCAAAGCCCCCACCAAAATTGGTCCTTGTAGAAGATTAGATCTTCATCGAAGTCATCAATCTTCCTAACCTCTAGCTCCACTGTCTAAAGTATTATATTTGTGTTGTATAAAAAAGTGTCTTCCAAAAACTTCACATAAAATGATGTAAGGGTAGACCTTTAACTTGCTGACACTAAACTAAATAGTTATGGAGAATACTAGGAAGCCATGGGAAATGCTTGAAGTAAAACGACCTAAAGGAGAGAGAAGAATTGTCTGAAGGGTAGGAAAAGAATGATTTGAAAATTGCAAACATGATTTTTTCTTTGACCCTTATATGAAGGGTTTTCAAGGTATTCAAAACGACAAAAATTTTGTACCTTAATCTCTGGAAATTATAGTATTTTGAAAATTGTCAAAATAGAAATTTTATTTATTCAAGATAGAAAATATTTTACACAATGATCAACTGTCTTGCCTGATATAAGACCCTGACTCACAAGACTTTGATACAAGGCTTTTCCATAAATATAAAATTTCAAATCTCTCTTCTTCTAATTGAATCTAGTAGATCAAACTAACTTCCTAAACCTCTATTAGCTCTATTTTGAGAATCATCATGTCCTTTTGGACAGCTACAAACTTGACTATATATTCTAAGCAATGAGTCGCCAATTCTTCCTTTAGGTCTGTTATAGCAATCTCCATCGAAAAACTAGCTTCCCGGGCAAAAGATTCTACTATTTCTTCGAACTGATGAGGTAACAATGCTAAAAATCCTTGCCGACTATTGCTCTCCCTATCATCAACCTTTAAACTAGACAGACTTCTAGAGTAACATCTGACATGAGCTAGAGCATATGATTCCTCAGTTGCCTCTGGAATCGAGGGATGACTGGCTCCATTTTTAATGAGTTGATGATCTGCACAATCTCCTCTACAAGAATAATTAAAAGAAATAATAACAAATCTATTTAATCAAAGAAAACTAGATTTTCTTGCACCAATGATCGTCAACATTTTAAAGGATCGAAGCCTCTCACTAAGATGTGGTTTGCCGACCCTCATGTTGCTGGACCATGATCTCTATGACCATATAGATCGATTGTTGAGCTAATAGTTCATGCATTGATGTTCGGGCAAGGACACCAAAATAATGTGTTATTTTAAGTATACATTTTATGCTTATTTTTTTTGACATTGTACTTAAAAAAAGGATATTTTCATGTTTTCTTGGCAAGTAAATAAATTTTAGACATTTGGAGAAAAAGTAGCAAAAAGGAGAATATTTTGAGCCAAAATAGAGAACTTTGTGATTCTAGCACCTAAGGCACCATTTTCAAAGAGCTGGCACCTGAAGCAACAAAATTGGCACTTGAAGCGCCATTATACAAAGAAGAAGTGTCTAAAGTGCCAGAATCGGCGCCTGAAGCATCAGAACCCAAAATAGCACGGACTTAAGTAACTTAGCACGTGAAGTGCCAGAACTAGCACCTGAAGCACCAAAGATGATATTTAATGGAATAAGGAGGTTTGGGATGAATTTTGAGCGGATTTTTAAGGCTTCAAATGTTTTAAATGCCCAATTGAGTGATTCAATGCATCTAGACACTTTAGAAGTTTCTCTAATGAAAGGATATGTCACTTGAATGAATGGACATGTCTTTTGGGATTCAAAAGGTGTGACTTTTGATGATAAATTGGGAATTTTGAATTTATTATAAGAGGAGGCAACCACTAATTAAAGGGAGAGGAGTCTAGGGCTAAGAGAGAGGTTTGGTGGTAAGAGAAGAGAGAGGCGAGAGGCAAGTGAGATAGTGAGGGACTTGGAGATTTTCTTCTAGGATTGTAAGAAGAGAGAAAAGTGAGATATTACTTCTTCCTTACATTTCTAACAGAGAATTGAAAGTGCTTGTAAAGAGAAAAAGTGCTTAAAGGAAGCTTCTAGGGATTTGCTTGGTAAGGAGTGAAAGATAAGTTGTTTTTTATTTCTTTGTTTTGTAAACTTGTTTTTATAAATGAAATCCATGTTTTTGTTGTTTCCTTTTCATGAATTCTGAGTAATCTTCTTTATCATTTTCCCTACTCGGAGATATGGTTCTGTTAAGAATTGATTTTTTTAATAAGGTTTTAAATGTCAATAATTTTTTATGATTTAAACTCCAATCTTCTGTTGACTTCACTTTTGATTGAGGTCTAGTTTTTCCTCTTTAGTAGCCTAGGGTCTAGTTATAGGACTTTCCTGTTGACTTCTCCTAGTGGACTAGAAAAGGAACCCTCACCATTATAAATTTTAAACTCTTCTCTCAACTTGAAGTTTCACATATTGGTCCTGAACTCTAGCACTTTGTAGGTGAGGTCAATATGGGGGAGCTCAAGGGGAGTCCCCAAAAGGCTGCTTGGCCTTAGGGTTGACCCTGGTGGTTGTTTTTGACCTGAGCATACCCTGTCACTCACGTGCACATTACACTTCCACTCACTAACTTAAGCCTAAGTCTACCTAACTTTGACCCCTTAACCCTTTGAGAGACTCATGTAGTTGGTCGCCTAGACCCACTAGCCCTAGGCTAAGGTCTAACTAACACCATCACATGAAGGACCCAAAGTAGAGGATTTCATTGATCCGTAGCTTAAATAAGGACCTCAATTTCATTGAAATACCAAATTTAGCATTTTGCCTCCCATATCTACCCAATTTACCAAAACACCACCAAACCCCAAATTTGACCAAAATTCTTAATTTCACCCAAAAATACTCAAATTTGTTTAAAAATCACCTCAAACCATTTGAAATCATCCAAGTTGCCCACAACTTCCTAAATTTGTAAAAATTACCAAAACACCTCTAAATTTGCCAACATTACAAAAATACCCTTGGTGGCCCAAAATTTCCCAAAGCCCTCAAAATCATTTAAAATGTCCCCAAAACCAATTTGGACATTCAATTAAACCCAATTTGGTCAATTTGACTAACTTTAACTAGAAGCCCCAAATTGCACTTAAACACCCAATTTCCTCAAATTCACCCTAAATGTCGACCAATTTGATCGCACTCTTCTCCAAGTTCAATTCTAAATTCAAATTCATCATGATCAAACTCAATTCAAACCAAATCCAAGCCCAATTAGCCCACATTCAAGTTCAATTTCAACCCAAATCAAAAGGCTCCAATTTGGCCTAAAACCAAAATCATACTCAATTGAACCCCCAAAATCCTTCCAATTGTCCCAATAATGCATCACAAACCCTTTGAAACATTCATACATACCAAATTGAACCCCCAATTGACCTTGTTGAAGCTTCAATTTAACTTAATTTTAACCCAAATCCAAAATTCCCAAACTTGCCTTAATTTTGTCATATGCCCAAATTCCACCAAATTGAATGCCCTAACCCTAAAGTTGGCACCCAATTAATGTTGAAAACTCTTCAAAACATCCATATAGAACATTTTAAACCATCAATTTGGACTTAACCCAACTCTAGCCCAACCTAAGCCCAAGTTTGACCCAACATCCCCAAATTGACCAAATATCCAAATTCCTTCAAGTTGAACCTCCAAATCAATTCAAAATCACTCCAAATCTTTTTAAAAATCTTTATAAAAATCATCCAAACAAAATTGATCAATCAATTGGGCTCAATTTTATGGCTAGCCCAACCCAAACTTAACTTCAAGACAATTCAAAATAAATTGAATTCATGCACCAAAATTGATTTAGTCATGCCTAAGTGACCAAATTAATGACACCACAACCACCAAATAGGGCCTAGTGACCAGGCTAAAATCACCTATCCCACCCTAGAAGAGCTATGGAGCAATGGTCCCTTGATTTAAGGGACTTTACCCATTTTTGGCCTAAACATGAAATATCTTCTCCATCATTGCTTACCCTTGGGAGTTAATCATAATAAAGCCCCTCTGACCTCCATGAGCTTAGAGGTGACCAGACCTTGGCTAACCACCACCTTAGCCGCTGTAAAAAGTCTTCCGAAAGGAGCCCAAATTGGCCAAAACCCAAAATTGAACTCACCTGAGCATGCTAAGCTTGATTGGCTATTAGGGCCTTTCTGCCCTCCATCTAGGCAGCACTTTGGCCACCTCAGCTTGGCTAGAGAGCCACCATAGCCTCCTCTATTTAAACTAACCCCTCCACAGCCATGGGGAGAGTTACCAAAATCCTTGGGAAAACTTTGTCCAATTTCTTCTATAGACTCTCCAAGAACTCCTTAGTTCAATCCAACTATTTTCCTCATCTAGTTCACACCGTGAGAGCTCAATTTTGAGTCTAAAATTTCAGCTCGAACCAGGACATATTTCCCCACGCCTCCACAGTCCAACAAACTCTAATTAACTTTGCACACGCCATCATCACAGTGAGAGGAGTTGATTCCCCACAAAGCCCCATCCTAAATAGCCTCTAACCTAGCTCTAGACCAACACCTGAAAATGACCTTGATCAAAATCATATCTAGAAAATTCAACAGAGCCTAGGAGTTCATTTGGATGTACAATTTGAACCAATCAAAGCTAACACAACCATCTGATTGAGGCCTCCCCTTTTAGATAAATTTATTGAACCATGGATAGGGCTCTCTAAAAAATTTTCAAAGTTATTGGAATTTTGATTAATGAGTAATGAGGTGAGGAGCCCAAAAGGCAAAGGGATAACTTTAGTTTTTGGTGCCTTAATCAAGATTTAGGATTGATCAAAGGGAAAATGGGTAATTTTGATCCTAATGAACATGTTTGGATGATTGAAACACAATGGGATTAAAATATAGGAACTCACTTAACACCTTTTCTATAATAAGAACAAAACTGTAATTTTTTTAATTTTTATGACTTGGAAGTCAATCAAATTAAACGATTCTCAAGTGATGAGTATGAGTTAGGAAGATAATATTTCCTTAATTTTATGCCTATAATTGATGACAATGTGAGCTTTTAATAAGAATGCATGTCATTTAAATCAAAATTCTGCTAGTTACCACTCAAATTATTGTGATTATTCAGGGCTTGGTAATGGCCTAGGATTGACATTTGAACTCTTTTGATTGGATTTAGAAGATAACATGATTGATAATTAACACCTTTTTATACTACAAGCCCGACTTCAACTTTGGAAACCTAAACCTTTACTTAAATTTATCTTAGAGGCACCGACCCACATAACTCTTAAAAGAAATATCAATTGATTAAGTGAGTGTTATAACCTTGGAATAAATAAAACATAAAGTTTCCTTGAGCAATGGAAAAACCTTACCTTAATCTTGGATGATTGATAAAATTATATGACAAGTTCAAATGAACTCGAAATATTTCAAGAAAACTTCAAAGTGATTTAGGGTCATGCCCCAAGCACTTTAAAATCTCTTGAATATTTTGAAGGGAAAATTGAACTTTTTATATTTTGTTCTAAAAATCAACAACTAAGATCTTCTGAGACTCAATAAAGTCATAAATTGGGGTTGGGTAGCTATACCTTCATCTACTCCTGGAATTTGAATTCCTTACAAAATTATATACATATTGCCAAAGCTAACCTTTTAGGTGGAGGAGTAGGAAGAATTGATGGGTACACCCTTAAGTTATTGCCTTTACTTTTTCGTACATCTATTTTCTTGCTTGATGCTTAAGGTCAGCTTACATGTGGTAACCAAAACCAAAAAATTAAACAAAGATAAAATTCACCGCCACAACAGTAAAAATATAAGACGACTCAAAATTTAATCACAAACAAAACAATACAAAAATTGGAACTAAATTAAAACGTCTCTATCGAATAATTGGGAATCCCTCGAAGGAGGTAACCTACAATTTCTAAAGAGATTTCTCATGATCTAAATGAAATTATGGAACTCATTGAATTGAGTTTAGTAAATTCATTTATTTAAAAGAAGATAATGGTGCTAGAATGAGGGAACCATAGGATCATAAGCGGTGTCACTCTAGTAAAAATTAACATACCTCATAACATTTATGTAACCATGACCTAGGAAACATTTTATTTGACCTTAAGACTTGACACATTAGAAAACTTAAACTTGTCACGACGAGGATCTTGGAGCTAGCATTGTGGGCAGCACGACCATCTTCAACAGCAAAACATGTCTACACCAACTAAATTATTCTTTAGAATTAAACAACAAGCCTTAAAATTTTAAGGTTGTTCTCCTAGTGTGACATAAACACCCTCAAATTTTCCTTAGACCTTTGTATAGCTCTGTTATACAATATAAACCTAAACTCATTTTAGGATTCCAAGGTTGTCATTTGTCACGACCTAAATCCTAACATCTTCCAGGTTATTTGTATGATCGTTTCACACGAATGTAAGCCCTAATTAATAAAATTATTATGATGAAACATTTAAATACTTCTCCTCCTAATTGAAGCCAAATCATAAGATAGCTTGAGAAGTCACCGTGGTTCTTTTTAGGATCTGTGATATCCCCTAGTTCTACTTCCTTTGGAATTCAAAAAGAAATGTTTCAAATTTGATCCATTCCCCTTTCACACTTCTTTGTCCAATCTCTTGATAAGTTCTATCCTTTAAACTCCTTGACGACAATATCCTTTAATTTTTATCGATATTTTTCTTAAGTGGCTTCAATTATCTAAGATGTAAATAACTATAAGGGCTTACATTTATAGGAAACTTTAACAAACCTAGTTTAATATAAACCCTACTTAATTTTTCATATTAAATAGTGGAACTTTTTGACTTATAAATAAAATGGTTTCACAAACCAAACGAATGTCATACATTTTTTAATTTATTTGATGGAGCCTCACCCTCAAGTCTTGTGTTTATCTTTCGGGATATATACATAGTTTGAGGTGTAGTGCTCATTCATGTAATCTTNATATATATATATATATATATTAAAAGTCCCTCCGAAGCGGGTGACAGGCTTCCAATTCCGGCGACCGACAGCTTCCACAGGACGACCCCCTTAAAAATAGTGATGATAGCTTCTGGCGACTCTGCTGGAGACTGGTTTCTCTCTCAATTTATATCATTAAAATATTGTCTTCATATATCGCTAATGTGTACATGTCTCTTCTAGACCAGATTATCCTTTATCCATTTGCATACTTCACCCATTTCTTTCTCGGGTAAGTACAGTCAACTCTTTTGGACTTCAGGACCACCGTTCAATCACCTTTAGACAGAGAGGTTCAAGAGTTCATTATGACTTTTAATCTTTTTGTGGGGTTGAACCCCTAATAGATATGTTGGTTGACTAGTTCTGCCTGGGCATTGTGCGTTGTGAAGTCAGTCCTGCACTGGGTCCTAAGCTTCACTTTTTCTTTTGAGTTTAGTTTTTAATTTTGCAAATTAAATTGAATTTTGTTTGATGTGCTTGCTATTTAAATGTTCTTTATATAATTAATTAAACTCTCCTATTTTTAAAGTTACTTTTACTAAAATTTGAAATATTTTTTGCAAACAAAATTTAAAATAAAAGGCTTGCCCAGTCTATAAATCAACCTTTGTTAATTTTTAGTGCTCGCACTAGAATTACAAGGTATTGGTCAAATAACTAACCCCAGAGCTTTCTTTTGGAAGCTGCTGCAATGGAGTTTCCTACGCTCACTTTCTCGTGCAACTTGATGACGAGCTGCGATGCCTGCAACGTCGCCCCCACCATCAAGTTTGGAGCCAGATTCGATGAACTTCAATTCGTGCTCAGAAAAGGCTCCCTTTGTCATAATGAAAGTTACCACTCTGAAAGTTCAGGAGCCATTTGTTGAGTTCAACCTAAACTATCCCCAGTATTTCTCTTCTTATAAGAAGGTAAAGACTACTGCCCTAGCACCTGCTAAGCTTGTTGTTCTCGCTTCTACTAAGGGAAAAGAGGTCATGATCGTTGAAGATACAACCTAAGGATTCACTATCCCAGAATTTGTGTTTGAAATTGGATTTAGTTCATAGTATGTGCCAATAACTCGGTTGCAAATGAGAAACTGCAGCCAAAAGATTTAGAAGGCTACTAAAGCCCAGATTTATGAAGAAATGTCTGTTGATGAAAATCCTTACCAGGAGAAACTAGGATAGCCAAAAAGTATGGACACCAATGGGTACAAAAGTATCCAGAAGAATGTTGTTACTTTATCATTACCTCATGGAGATGGTAAGCAGAGAGAGAAGCCCACTCCTATCACCCGAGTCAGTACAATATTCTATAGACTAACAACCAAAAAGGGTTGTTCAGTCGGTGAATTACTTAAACGAGTGGGATTTATAGCATCCCCTCACATGAAGAGATAAATTCTAAGAAATTTCAAATCTATCAGACTATCTCAAAGATCGACTGAAGTTTTGTCTGCTCACAATCCCGTCAGGTTCTTCCTGGGAAGCAGAATTTATACTACCGTCAACCCCATTGATTCTATTGTTGTTACTCCAATACCTGCAGGCCATCGACAGGTTAAGTAACTTTTGGGTCTGAGAATTCTACCAATTACCAGTCATAGGGATGTCTCAAAGGTTCCTAAGGAAACGATGAAGAAGTTACACAGTATTGAGTCTGGTCCGCACCATATGGAGGTTACCTCTTTTTGACATGTTGATGCCTCTGTTGAGACATCCCGTCCCATGACATCACCATCGAGAAAAAAAGGTATGGGTACTTAAGGTTTTCATACAAATATGGTTCAATGGGCCCATAGGATAAAATTATGGAATGAAGCAAGAGTCCAAAGTATTCGACAACATCGCAGTTATTGCTACCAAGTTGGATGAAAAAATGGAGGATGTCAGGAGAGTCCCCCATATCTCAAGATGATACAAGAATCAATATTTGAAGATTAGTTTGAGAAGCTCAGGGTTGAGATTTTTGAGTTAACCCAAGAACATGGAGTTTCCATTGATGATGATGATGAAGATTTTGAGTTTAATGACTATCTCGATGAAGAATTTATGGATACTCATGTCATCGAGACCAGAGTCACTGCATCTACACGTGATACCAATCCTCTCGTTGAAGGGAATGTCGTAGATGATCTGCATATGGTTGTTATAATAAGGGATGAGCAAATCATCTAAATGGAGAAAAGGATGGAAGAGATGGCTACTTCCATGGCTGCCATGGCTACAGTTCATGGACAGTCTCAAGCACAGCAATTAGCTTCTCCAGAAGTCAATCAGCTAGAGATTGTAAATATCACAGATGAAAAGAGAGAAGTTATCACAGCTAACAGAGATGATTAACAGAGGAAGGATTCTCCATCAAGCTTCATACTAGAAAAAGAATTTAAACAAATAGTCCAACAAGTTCAGGAGGCTTTAGCCCAATCTAAGGGTGGTGCATTGATTTTAAATGGTAGACCCTACCCAGAAGAGTTCGACGTCATACCCTACCCTAAAGGTTTTGTGTCACTAAACTTTAAGAAATTTGACGGGACTTGAAATCCCAGACAATACATAGCACATTTTCGAGCCAGTTTTGGTAATGTCAGAGGTAACGAAGCCTTGCTTTTCCATCTGTTTATCAGCAACATGTCCGGGATAGCATTTGATTATTATGCCGAGTTGCCCAATGGATCAGTAAAGACATTCGCTAAGTTAGAACAGTTATTTGTAAAGATATTTTTCAGAGCATAACATCACCTTTTTATTTGAGATCTTGTGATAGAGAGGAAAAAGCCTAACGAGACTGTAGTAGATTATATCTTGAGATGGATAAACCTTAGCATGAAATGTGAACCGCAACTACAAGAACATCATGTGATTGAAATCCTACTCAAAAGCATTCATGAGCCAGTAGCTTTCATGCTTAAGAGACTCACCATCAAGTCCTTTGAGAAACTACTTAGCAAAGCTAGCAATTTGCAAGAAGATGTTAAACATATGGATTCTCAATAAAAATCAAAAAATACCATAACAACCCAAATAATTGAGAAGAAGTCCGGGACAGTGGCAACGGTTGATAAAGGAAAGCAACCAATGAAGATACAGGCATAACATTCTTGTCAAGGTTCCCAACCATCATCACAACATGCTCAATAAGGAACAAAATAATATGGCCAGTTTAGCTAGCAGTCTCATCAAGGAGGATCATATCGAAAAGAGAATAAGAAGGATCTGACCCTTTTGAAACTAAAGAGCATGGTATATTCCTTCAAAGATGAAGCTGTACCCAAATGTTTAGAAGTCTAATAAAGAAGCCTGAGTTTAGATCGTCAGATCCACGGAATCTTGAGGAAGTTAACAAGAATGATCAGCCCATATATTTCCCATACAACAAAATGCTTTGACATACTAGAGGAATTTTTCATCTTCAAGGATTGGCTCGAGAAAAATTGTAAAGATAGGAATATAAAAATCCCCAAAGAATATTTAAAAGAACCTGAAAAGGGATCTGTAGATATGATTTCGGCCGAGCCAATCACTCTGATCAATCCGTATTCAAATAAAGATGGATGGAGTATAGTTTGAAGCAAATCATCCAAGAAGATACTAGATCTGAATCAGACCGCTTCAGCTCATGTAGTCGTGCAAAGTCTACCGCCGGCTCAGCCCAAGATCAAGAATTTGCTAGAGAAACCACCGCAACCAGAAGAGAAAGAGAAGAACAACATCATGAAGACCGATAGTGCAGGGGGTACAATAGGGGCTGCCTCTAATAGATTGGTTGTCTCGGATTCGGGGAAAAACCCTCGAACCCCTGACCATATATGATTATCTTTCTACCTCACCGGGGTATTATGAATATAATGATTATTATTTCGGCTACATTTTAGTTGTCTCTAGTGATAACATAACTGACTTTGCTCAATCTAACTCTGATCTCGATTCCCAAACCGATCTTCAAATTGTACTGAAGTTTGATGAACCCGTTAATAAGGACGAAGAAGATATCAACGATACCAGTTATGATAGCATCGAGAGTGAGGAGCCAGTCCTCGAGCTTGATGGAATACCACTCGCTATCAACTTGGATTTCTCTGAAAAAGAAGAGGCAATCGAAAATTTACCTACAACATTGCAAGAAGAAGAAGAACTCCCAAAAATAAATGTAAGGAGCGGGAAAGTGTTACCCTCGAGGTCAGTTGCAGTGGATAAAGGAAAACAAATAGTAACTCAAGAAGGGCTACCTCCGCCTCCGCCAATGGAAGAACCAAATAATCAAGTTAGAATTAAAGGATTATATAAAGTGGATTATAATGTGCTAGCTCATCTTCGGAGGTTGCCGACCAAAATAAGCATCTCTGATGCTATAATCCTATCAAAGGAGATGAGAGAGACTTTGGTTAAAGCCTTGCTTGACCCAGAGATTTGCTTAACTCAGTTGGTCAGCACATCCTTGGATGAAGTTTGTTCATTAAAGGAACAGCTTGGGAGAAGTTTCAAAGATGAAAACTTGTTGCTTGGTAACGTCGATTACAACCGACCGCTCTATATCTCCGTTAAAATAGTCAATTCGTGTTGTCCAAAATTTTGGTGGATCCTGGAGCATCACTCAACTTAATGAGTGTACTGACACTAGCATATATAGATATTGAAGGTCAAAATCTTACAGCTGATAAAATGATGTTAAGAGGATTTAACCAGAAGGGAGAAAGAGGCCTTGGTTGAATTACACTGCTTATGAATGTTAGAGAATTAGTAACAAGTGCAAAATTCCATATCATCGACGCCGAAACCTCTTTGAATGCTCTACTTGGTCGACAGTGGATTAATGAGCACAACAAGGTTCCGTCTTTCTACACCAATGCGTTAACTATTATAAAAAAGGACAAGAACATTGCATAAAAGGAGATTTACAACCATTTTTAGTTCATGAAGTTGGCATTCATGAAGATGCATCCTACTACGCGTCTCTAAAGAAAAATGTCTTCTCTCTTGAAGTTGTGACAAATAAAAATGAAGATTCAAAAGGATCACGAGGGCAAAGCAATTCAGCTCCGCGTCAACAATCTGCCACCACTCTATTGTAACGAGTTGGTGGGGGTTCTTCTAGTTCAGACACCCAAGGTCGAGGTCGGGGACGTGGACGGGGCAAAACCAATACGATTACTGGATGGACTTTGCCGACCATCAACATTGATGATGACGAAAGCTCCGAGGAGGAAATGGTGATTATAAAATAGAAGAAACCACAGTACGAGATATCCTTGGAAGATATAGAGAAAAGTGAATATGAGTTGGTGTATGATCGGAACAACCCCTATGTGAATGCCATGATCCTTACTCGGACTATCACTCAAAAGTTCAAGAGTTTAGAGGTCAAGGAAGTCTATAGTGCTGGTTCAAAGCAGATCAAGTTTTAACGTGCTTCTACTTCTACTAATCTTAAAAACCATGTAAATTTAGAAGTGGATTCTAAAGAATTAATGGAATTACCTTTCGGTTACTTTTCTCCTTGTGTGCAAAAGTTAATTTAATAGCGATACGTGCCAAAATGAATGACAAAAGATAAGCTATACCTTTTTGAAAAATTGTGGAATGTCAAAAGTCGAATTCCCAACTCAAAAGAGGGTCTCAGATTTGGTACTATAGGACCAGTAGATAATTAAGAATTTTATAAGGTTGTTAAAAGCAGATTGGAAGAGGATTGCTTCGCTGTAGAGGATGACTCTCAAAATCAGTTAATAGATGAAGCCCCACCAGAATTTGAAGAAGAGATTAAGTCAACTTTCGATGAATTGAAGGAAATTAACCTCGGGACTGAGGAGCAGCCCCAACCCAGCGTTATAAGTTCTTTACTCAACGATGAAGAGTCTTCAGAACTGATCAAGTTACTATAAGAATTCAAAGATTGTTTTGCATGGAGTTATGATGAAATGTTAGGATTATCCCCAGAATTTGTAGTTCGTAAGCTTGAGGTGGACAAAGATATGACCCCAATAAAACAAGCTCCTAGAAGAATAAGCCTTGAAATTGAGCAACAAGTCATTAGTGAGGTGAAGAAATTGATAGATGCTAACTTTGTAAGAGAAGAGCAATACCCCACGTGGTTAGAAAATATTGTACCATTTAAGAAGAAAAGTGGACAAATTCATGTATGTGTGGACTTCAAGAATTTAAACAAAGGATGTCCAAAATATGAGTTTCCATTACCGATACCAAAATTGATGGTGGACATCACTTCGACACATGAGATTTTCTCCTTTATGGATGGATTGTGAGGATACAACCAAATCAAAATGGCTCCAGAAGATGCATCACTGACAACTTTTAAGAGACTGACTGGGATCTTTTGCTACAAATTGATGTTATTCGGGTTGAAGAATGCCGGAGCAACATATCAATGAGCAATGACAAAGATCTTTGACGACCTCATTCACAACCAAGTGGAATTCTACGTGGATGATTTAGTCATCATGAGAAAATAAAAAATAGACCATTTGTATGATTTGAGGATCGTGTTTGAACAATTAAGATAATATAATCTCAATATGAATCCCTTAAAATGTGCATTCAGTTTCACCTTTAGGAAATTTCTAAGATTTGTTGTCCATCATCATGGAATTAAGATCGACTTAGATAAGATTAAAACTATCTTGAAAATGCCTCCTCCCAAAACTTTGAAACAACTATGTTCCTTCCAAGGAAAATTGGCATATCTGATAAAATTTATTTCTAATATGTCAGGTAGGTGTTAGCCCTTCTCGACATTAATTAAAAAGGAAGTAAAATTCACTTGGGAAGAGAAATGTCAGCGGGCCTTTGAAGATGTTAAATGATATTTAAATACAACTCGTATTTTGGCAGCGCCTATCCCAGGAAAACCATTGATACTTTATACCGTGACCTTAACTCTCTTGGAGCCCTGTTAGCTTATATAAATGATGAGGGTAAGCAGAATGCAATTTATTACTTGAGCCAGCGACTAATACTGATGGAGGTAAAGTATCCACCTATTGAGAAGCATCGTATAGCTTTAAGTTTTGACGCCCAAAAGGTTAGACATTCATAAAATTACCTCTATTTCAAAAGTTAATCCATTGCAATATTTGATGACCCGACCAACACTTTTTGGATGTTTAACAAGGTGGTCAGTGATTTTATTACAATTTGATATAACTTTTGTTTCCCTCTGCACTATCAAGAGATAGATTTTCTCACAGTGTACCCACTTCTAACTGGGTCCCCACTCAATGATGAATTGTCAGATGAATAGATACTGCAAGTAGAACCATCCAGTGCCAGGAATTGGGAAATGAATTTTGATGGGGTTTTGTCAGCCAGAAAAGATAAAGAAATAAGAATTAGTTTGATTTTCATCACGCTAGATAAGGGTAAGTTGAGATTCTCCTATCCCCTAATAGAGCTGTGCACGAACAATGAATCAGAATATGAAGCACTAATCACCGGGTTTGAATTTTTCAATCTCGATGGATATAACAGATATTCCCATGAATGGCGAATCACAACTCGTCATCCAACAAGTCATTGGACAATACAAGATTTTGAAGATAAGGCTAGCAGAATACCACCAGTACATAATGAAGCTGCTGGAACAGAATCCTAACATGACTCTATACCGGATTCCTTGAGGAGATAACACTCTTCTCGATGCTCTAGCAAAACTTGCCAAGGAACTGACATGTCCACCGAAGGATTCCATTGACATTACAGTACAAGTAAGTCGAGTTTTATCTCGGATCCACCTCAAAAATTTACATAAACTCGGAAAGGAAAAGGAATGATGATTGTAGTTGCTGACATTAACAAAGATTAGCGAAAGCCATTGATAGAATATTTGCAAACTAGAAAGCTTCCAAAAGACAAGTCTGAAGCATACCACATCACGAGAAGAGCTAGTCATATGCTCTAAGAGGTGATTTCCTCTATAGAAAATCATTTGATCAGATGTGGCTGGGATGTCTAAGCATCGCAGAAGCTAAGAATATTGTCATAGAAGTACATGTTGGATTGTGTGGTGCTCACTAGTCGAGGCCAAAGATGAAAATGAAGATTAAAAGACTCCGGTACTATTGGACAACAATGATGTTCGATTGTATGGATACAGCTAGAATGTGTCACCTTTGTCAAGTCTCGGGTTTTATTGGCCAGCAATGATGCTCCATCATGACCATCCATTGAAAAAACGTACGATCGGATGTCATCAGTTCATCGTCCCCAAATGCATTAACTTGAGAGCCCTTGACATTACAACCTTAAGATCTTTGTCTAGACTTAACCAAATCACATGAGGTTTGTTCCTAAACCTTCATTTACTCAAGATGAGCATATCTATATGACTTATGTGGTATGAAATATGGTAAATGTGTATGGGGAATCTATATATTCTTGGATTAGGGTTGAGGTTCAATACCTTTATCTTAGAGGGGAGGCCTCAATCAGATGGTTGTGGTGGCTTTGATTGGGTCCAATGAACCTCTAGATGAACTCCTAAGCCCTTGTTAATTGTATATATATGATTTTGATCAAGGTCATTTTTAGGTGTTAGTCTATAGCTAGGTTAGAGGCTGTTTAGGATGGGGCTTTTGTGGGGAATCAACTCCCCTCACTGTGGTGATGGTGTGTGCACAATTAATTGAAGTTCGGTGGATTGTGGAGGTGTGGAGAAATATGTCCTGGTTTGAGCTGAAATTTTGAACTTAAAATTGAGCTCTCACATTGGGAACCAGATGGGGAAGATAGTGGGATTGAGCTGAGGAGTTCTTGGAGAGTCTCTCGATGCAATGGGACAGAGTTTCCCCAAGGATTTTGCTAACTCTACCCCTTGGCCGTGGAGGGGGTAGTTTAAATAGAGGAGGCCATGGTGGCTCTCAGGCCAAGCTGAGGTGGCAAGGGTGCTGCCTAGGTGGAGGGAAGAAAGGCCCTAATAGCCAATCAAGGTTAGCCAGCTCAGGTGAGTTCAATGTTGGATTTTGGCCAACTAGGGCTCTTTTGGGGTGACTGTTTTCGATGGCTTGCCAGGGTCTGGTCACCTCTGAGCTCAGGGAGGTCAGGTGGTGCTTAATTATGATTAAGTCCAAAGGGTAAGCAATGATGGAGAAGATATTTCAAGTCTAGGCAAAAAATTGGTAAAATGCCTTAAATCTAGGGACCATTGGTCTGTAGCTCTTCTAAGGTGGGCGAGGTGAGTCAAGCATGATCACTAGGCTATCATTAATTTTGTCCCTTAAGCATGGCTTAATCAATTTTGGTGCACGGGTCCAATTTGGGTTGAATTGTCTTGAAGTTTAGTTTGAGTTGGGCTAGCCATGACATTAAGCCTAATTAATTGATCAATTTTGTGTGAATGATTGTCATAAAGAGTTTAGAAAAAATTTTGAGTGATTTTGAATTGATTTGGAGGTTCAATTTGAAGGAATTTGGACATTTGGTGAATTTGGTGTATTTAATTTAATATAATTATTTTTGTATGAAAATATAAGGTTTCTTAGAAAACCAACTCTAATGCTTAGACTTAGTCAAATAATTTTTAAATTTTTACAGTGAGTAAACATGATTTTTATACATAGTATGGAATTGATTTTGTCAATTTTTGATTAGTTTTAATTTACATAAATTAAAGAAAGATATATACATTTAATTAACTATAGAAATGTACAAGAAAATTCAAATCATCATGACATTTTTCTTAAGCTTCTCTGATCATATGTAACCTACTAAAATTATTCCCATAAATTTCAAGGGGTATTTTAATTTATATAACTAAAATAAGCCAAAATAGCCATCCTAGCTTAAAAATTAGGGTTAGAAGCATAGAGATGCTCATTGACCTTGGAGAAATCAGAGAACATCCCCTCTGTCACAAGGAATGAACCATAGAAGTTTTAAGCCATGGGGTGCAATGCTTGACCATAATGAATTAAAATATTTCAGAGAGTATTTAGTTCATTAAAAACCAGAGAGCTAACAAATACTTTTTATTTGTAGTTCACATTATTCTCCTCTGTTCACTAAGAGGGTATTCATATTTTATTTTTATGATTTTTCTAGAGTATATATATATATATATATATATATACATATATATAAACAAAAATTCTATCTAATAAATGTTTTGTTTTGTTGTTGTCCTTGCTAAATTTCAGCGCACTGATATTTTTTCTGTCGTCTCCAAAAAAAATGTCAGGATAAAAGCTGATTTTTGTTTTGAAGGATGGCTGGAATCTCATAATTAATGAGGAAAGGGCATCTCAGGGTGGCATCATAGACTTTAAATTACAATACGGTCAGGTTGACGTGGACTATGAGGGTCCCTTGATTAACGTGGTCAGTCGTTAAGAAAAATAAGGACTACTTTCATTTTTGAAGATCAATACTAAAGAAGATTCATCACTGAAGAGGAAGAAGGTGATATCATAACAAAAGCCGATGAAAGGGACTAGTCTCCTACCGTCCATGATAACTTTGCCACCAAGACATCTAGTTAGTGTCGATGATGAGAGACTACCAGATGTACCATTATGAAGAACTCAACACAGAAATGCCAATCGTCCAAACACAGGGCTTTTCTACGTGAAGAGAAAAGAAGCCTGAAAGAGGCAGAAAACGTACTTACCCCCAATTCTTGAAGGGAAAATCTATGATCCTTGCATGAGAGAAACTTCTACTAGTTCGCCTACTATAGAGGATGAGTCTGAGTTTCCAGTAGAACAAATACAATCTAAAATGCCAAATGATGTTTGCAAAGTTTGCCCAATGTGCAACATCAAAGTTCCTATTCAGGCATCAACCGAAGGAGCATTTGTGGAATGCCCGACATGCAATGTTCTCCACTTAGACCACTACAGTTCTTTTGAGGAGTTCATAGGTACAGACACGAGATGTCATAAGCTGGTTTTCTCGAATACTGAGTCATATCATCCATTACCTACGGAAGCAATCCAGACATGGTATCCTACAGATGTAGAGATGACAGAGCCACCTCAACAATCTTGGAGGATCCCCATAGTAGAATTGGAAAAGATGAACAAAGTTAAGAGAAGAGAATTTGAATTCTTCAAAGAAATACAAGGAAAATTATTCAATATCATGGAAGTTCTGGAACAGTACACCAGTGTCTTTTCTAAAAGTGAAGAAAGAAGTAATCTTGACTGCATTTTTTACCTGAGGGATAGAGGTTGAGCTGGTCTTTGATGGAAAGAACTTATTCAGAACCACAAAAATGGATGCGTGGAAAAGGCAGGATAACCATCCAATGTGGTTGTTGCTACAATTTCGCCAAGGATAGGCAAGGGACCCCCCTGGTGATCTTAAGACACGACGAGGTGGATCAATTGCCTCCCATAATAAAGTGGATGATAAAAAGGATGGTCAGATGGAGCGTGCTACCAGCGGACTGCATTCTAAATAGTTGTATCATCAACATTTATGAAGAAGGAGATTGTATTCCCCCACATATAGATCATCATGATTTTTAAGACATTTCTACACAGTCTCGTTCATAAGTAAAAGTGGAATTTTGTTCAGGAAATAAATCAACGTTGTCGGACCCGGTGAGTTTAGAGGAACAATTGCAATTCCGCTACCAGTGTGTTTGATACTAATTTTAAAAGGAAATGGAGCTGACCTCGCCAAGCATTTCATTCCAAGAGTATGACACCACAGAGTTTCCATTACATTAAGAAGGATGGGTGTCAACAAGATGCCATATGGATTCTGACTAGATCCAGAATTGGAGGAGCTACAGCCGTACGAACTATGAGAAGGTTGTACCTCTAAGTACACACAATAAGAAATTCTTGTCCTGGAGCGTGTCTTAGTAGGTCAGTATGATAAGGAGCTCGTCCAATTGAGAACAAAAAAATATTTTTTTGTCACCTTTTTTACTGCGCCAAAGCAACATATATTATATGTATTTAGCATATGATTTTTCAGATGTATTTAACATGATTGTCTCTTTTGATGCTTTCAACATGTATTCAGTCTGTAACACCTGCTTGAAGCAAATTAATGAAATTTCTTTTAGACTTCAACATATTTGTCAAATTTCCTTTTCGTGTGATGGATAAAAAGCCACAGAACCATACGTTAGTTCTGAATTATAATGAAGAAATAACAAAACAATAAAAAAAATTTTTGATAACAAAATTTAAATAAAATATCCTTTTAAAATAATCAAACAGGGAAAATTAAATTTTAAAAAAAATATGCTTTGATAATTAAATATGATAAAGACAACAAAAAAAGAAAATAATAAATTTGTTGAGTTTGTTTTTCTCGAGTTCGAGGTTTCTTACTATTTTCTTGCATAGCATGACTATCTTAGTATGCACCAATTTCCTCACATCCCCATGAAGTTTCATACTCTGTACAAAGCCTCAACAATTTTCCTCACCAATGTCAATCTTTGTCAAGTGCATAGATATAGCTAGAAGGTGTCATCTTTGTCAAGTGCATGGGGTAGTCTTACACCAATCTCCGAATGTGCTACACTCAACTGCTGTCTTGTGGCCATTCAAGTGTTGGGGCACAGACATAATAGGTCTGATAGACCCTCCATCCTCTAAGGGACATAAATTTATTCTTGTCACTACGGATTACTTCTCCAAGTGGGCAGAGGCAGTACTGTTACGAGAGGTTACAGCATAGCATGTTCTGCAATTTTTTAAAATCCAAATCATCTATCATTTCAGAGTACCACACAGAGTAATTTTCGATAATGGTTTAAGAGCACAAAAATCAATAAATTCATCAAAACACATGGGATATACTGGAAATACTCTACAATTTACTATCCCAGGATAAATGAACTGGTCGAGGCCTTAAAAAAAACACTAATACAGATCTTAAAGAATACATTGGAAAAAAATAAAAGAGATTGGCATAATAAACTTTTAGAAGCTTTATGAGCCTATCAGATGACGTTTAAAACTCCCACTCAATGTACAACCTATGCACTTGTGTACGGATCCGAGGTCGTATTGCCGTTAGAGGTTCAGATGCCATCTCTCAGAGTTGTCATCGCCAAACAAATTACAATTGAAGAAAGTGCAAAACTAAAACTTGAAGAATTGTAAAGTCTCAAAGGAAGCGACTAGAAGCACAACAAAATTTGGAACTTTACTAAGCGAGAATGGTACAAGCTCATGAAAAATTGGTCCGCCCAAGGACATTCAAAGTTGGTGACGATGTTCTTGTTCTAAAAAATCTTGTTCTTGCCCATCGCAAGACGGGTGGAAAATTTGAGCCAACTTGAGAGGGACCACTTATCGTAGAAAAGGTCTATTCAAGAGGAGCCTACCAGCTGGTAGATTTCCTAGGTGAAAGACCTATGTTGTCGATCAATGCAGGATATTTGAAGACATACTATACAACTTGACATTGCTTAAAATAAGACTTTGAGATTTTGATTGTTCTAGGGTTATTTATTTGGCCAATAATCTGTTAGTGGGTCCAAAATTTTGTAATAAATTAACCTCAATAAAATGAAAACTTTTAAATTTGCATACTTTGATGTTNATATATATATATATATATATATAAATAATTCTCTCTAATAAATGTTTTGTTTTGTTCTTGCCCTCGCTAAATTTTTGAAAATGTTACTCTTTTAAATTTAAATAAATATTTAAATTAAATTAAATTTCAAAAATCCATATTTTCTCCTCTGATGTTTTAATTTACCCATGAGTATGAAACTCTAAAAATTTCTCAAAGTCATTTGAATTTTGACTAATGAGTTATGTGGTGAGGAGCCCCAAAGGCAAAGTGGTAACTTTAGGTTTTGGTGCCTTAATCAAGATTTACGATTGATCAAAGGGAAAATGGGTAATTTTGATCCTAATGAACATATTTGGATGACTGAAACACAATGAGAATAGAAGGTAGGAACTCACTTACCACCTTTTCTATAATAAGAACAAAATTATAATTTTCTTAATTATTATGACTTGGAAGTAAATCAAATTAAACGATTCTCAAGTGATGGGTTTGAGTTAGGAAGATAATATTTTCTTAATTTTAAGCCCATAAGTGATGACAATGTGAGCTTTTAATAAGAATGCATGTCATTTAAATCAAAATTATAATAGTTATCATTTAACTTATTGTGATTCTTTAGGGCTTGGTAATGGCCTAGGCTTGACATTTGAACTATTTTGATTAGATTTAAAAGATAAATTGATTGATGATTAACACCTTTTTACACTACAAGATTGATTTCAACTTTGAAAACCAAATCCTTTACTTACTTAAATTTATCTTAGAGGCACCCACCCATATAACTCGTAAATGAAATATCGATTGATTAATTGAGTGTCCTAACCTTGGGATAAATAAAACATCAAGTTTTCTTGAGCAATGGGATAACCTTAACTTAACCTTCGATGATTAATAAAACATTATGACAAATTCAAAATGAACTCTAAATATTTCAATAAATCTTCAAAGTGATTTAGGGTCATGCCCTCAACACTTTGAAATCTCTTGAATATTTTGAAAGGCAAATTGAACTTGCTATATTTTGTTCTAAAAACCATCCACTAAGATCTCCCGAGACTCAATAAAGTCATAACTTGGGGTTTGGTAGCTATACCTTTATCTACTCCTACAATTTGAATTCCTTGCAAAATTATATACATATCGCCAAAGCTAACCTTTCAAGTGGAGGAGCGAGAAGAATCGACAGGTACGCTTTTAAGTTATTGCATTTACTTTTTCGTACCTCTTGTTTCTTTCTTGCATGATTAAGGTCACCCTGGAAGTCAAAACCAAAACTAAGAAATTAAAAAAAGATAGAATTCACCACCATAACATTTATAAAATAAAATAACACAAAATTTAATCACAAATAAAATAAAACAAAAATTGCAACTAAATTAAAATGTCTCTATCGGATTATTGCAAATCCTTCGAAGGAGGTAACCTATAGTTGCTAACGAGATTTCCCATAGTGTAAATGAAAGTATGGAACTCATTGAGTTGAGTTTAGTAAATTCAATTGGACTAAGTGAATTTGAAAGAAAATAGTGGTGTCGGAACGAGGGAACTGTAGGATCCTAGTCGGTGACTCTTTAATCAACTTTAACATACTCCATAACGTTTAAATATCCATGACCCAAGGATACATTTTATTTGACATCAAGACTTGACACATTAGAAAACTTAAACTCATCATGATGATAAGCTTGGAGTTAGCATTGTGGGTAGCATGACCATCTTCAACAACAAAGCATGTCTACCCCAGTTAAACCATTCCTTAGAATTAAACAATAAGCCATAGAATTTTGAGGATGTCAGCCTAGTGCGACATAAACCCTCAACTTTTCTTTAGTCATTTGTATAGCCCTGCAATACAACATAAGCTCAAACTCATTTTAGGAATCCAAGGTTGTAGTTCTTCACAACATAAATCCTCACATCTTCCAGGCTATTTGTGTGATCGTTTCACATGAATGTAAGCCATTGTTGACCTCATTTTTTGGTTGAGGTTTAGTTTGTCCCATTTAGTAGCCTAGGGTCTAGCCATAGGACTTTTCCTGTTGACTATTCCTAGAAGACTAGACTTGAAACCCTCACCATTAGAAATTCTACCCTTCTCTTCTCAACTTGAAGTTCCACATATTGGTCTCAACCTCTAAGTACTTAGTAGGTGGGGTCACT
>JXCR01148708.1:564381-576201 GCA_002079205.1 Phalaenopsis hybrid cultivar | reverse complement strand
TCCCAAGCCAGCCATTAACCCATGGTTAACCTTGATATTTATCTCAAGGGTAAAAACTTTAATTTTAATCCTTGGAAGAGATAATGAAGAGGTTAAATCAAAGACACATGTCCATACCCTATGGTGCCATTTTTCTGCCCATCATAAGCTTTAACCATGGTCCAAACCATGGTTAGCTACCTTAACCCAAGCCAAAAGCCCAAAACCGTGAGCCCTCACATGGTTAAAACCCAAATTCATGCCAAGAGGCCACCTCAGCTCAAATTGAGCTGAGGACCCCTCTGCTTGACACCTAAGCAATGGGGCTAAGCTCTCAATTGGCCAGCTAAGCTCCCCATTGGCCAATTTCTATAAAATCTACCCCTCACGGCCATGGAGGGGTGTGGTAAAAAAATTTTCACTGAGGCCTTCTAAACTCTTCAGAGAGCTTCCCTAGGAGACCCTTAGCTCATTTCAATCCATTTCCCCCTCTCAATTCCATCACAGAAAGCCAATTTTGAGCTCAAATCCCTGCCCGAAACCAGGACAAATCCCAATCCCAACCTACACAGCACCAAACTCCAAATTAATTGGTCCTACACCTTCACAACAGTGAGAGAAACTAAAGCTCCATCAAATCCCCCTTTGACATAGCCTCTACCATAGCTCTCAACCAACACCCAAAATCGGTTGTGGTCGAAATCACACATAGGCTTTACACCAGAGCCAGGGACTCCATCCCCAAGCTCTTTGGAGTATAACGAAGGTGTGAAGAATCTCTGATTGAGGCTACACCTCTCGGAGCAAAGGTATAACCTCCCTTACTCTCCCGAGCCTTCGCGAGCTCTATGTTTACAATGGCTTAATTTCATAGCATCTTAATCGTATGGATGTGTTCGTCTCTTTAATACGAGCAATTTAAAAAAATAATCACTAAAATCCATTAAAAAATGAGGGAGATATTAAGGTTTTAGTGTGGACGGTCACGGGATCATTTTTTTGAGGACAATGAGGCCGTTCATTTTTGCGTGTATTGGATGGACGGCGGAGATCAAGCCGGATGGTCATCTGATGCGATACAACGCGACGGGTGGCAGTTGACTCAGAAGGCAGCGTCAAATGGGAGCGCGCCGCATGGCTTTTCGACGGATCCGAGGATCCAGTCAGCCCGCGTTTGAATAAATAAATAGGGGTATTTAATAAATTCGGAAAATAGCCCCTGAACTTTAAAAATTNAATAATTTGAGCATTTTTCCAAAGACATAGGAGATCTATAGATAGAGATCTTAATTTTTTAAGTTCTTAAGCATTTTTTGTTCAAATAATTATAGAAAATTACATATGGCTTAGAAAATTCTACAAATATTCATGTGAGTTCCCTATGGCCAGAGTAGTCTTAGGAAATAATTTTATAATTTTTAAAAACCAAAACATCACTATTTTAAGCAAACCTCGATTTGCTTAAAATATTTAGTTTGGAGAATATAAAGATCAAAATTATTTGATTTTTGGTTCACTTTATTTTAATTGTATGTTGTGTTGTGAATTGTAGATTTGTGAAACTGCTAGAAGTTATTAGTTTTTAATACTGTGTTGGATATATTTGTAGTTAACTCTTTCTTAGCAAATCTTTATATGTAGTATGTGTTATTTAATGTTTAAGTTTTGTAGCTGTTGATATTAGCACCTGCAATATTTCAGAGTTAAGTTTCAAATTAGAGCCTTCAACAAGTATGTCTTTTCTTTATGTATTAAAAGTTTTCTTTCACCTTTTATTTTTCAATTTTTCATGCAAAATCTCTTAAAAATTTAAGGTTGGGGGGGAGAAGAAAATTTTCTTTTTAAAGAAAAGAGATTTAATTTTATTTGTCCTCAATTAGTTATATTTTCAAATTATTTTAAAAAAAATTTTACATGACCCTTGGTATTAGAGGGTAACTTTAGATAACTATATCTCTGTTTCTAAATATATAGTAAACTTAAGTAAAAATTTTTAATAATAAAGGTTAATTTTAAAGATTAAGATATTTGGTATGATAGAATAAGACTATGTTTTTATATTTTAAGTAAATGAATTTTTATTTTTGAAATATTAAAAATCTTAGAGATTCATAAAGAAGAAAAGATTAAAATTATGAAAAATCTTTAAAGCTAATATAAATTTATAAAGTGAAAGAATATGAAAAGTTTTTAATTTTAAGAAGGGGATAGTGAACTTCAAAATTTTTAAAGGCTATCCAGATATAGTAATTCTTACATAAAAGGAAGAAAGAAAAGAAAAATGATTGAAAATGACCCTGAAAAGAAAAAGGAAAAAAGAAAGAAAGAAAAGAAAAAGGATTGAAAATGATCCTGAAAAAAAAAAGAAAAGAAAAGAAGAAAGATGTGAGGAGAAGCTTGAGGAGATGCCTAATTAAAAATTTGCTTCACTTGAATCAACTTAAAGAAGGAGGCTTGACTACATTTTATAAACTTATATTTAAGTATTAGCATATTTATTAATAAAGTTTCATGAAGTTCTTTTTCATATGGATACTCTCAATGGCTTTGATATAAATAATTTGCAGTTTTCCTTGAAAAGAATATAGTATCAAAAATCTTAGACTTGATTGCTAAATATTCTTATACCTTTAGTATTAACTGTAGTTATTTTGAATTTTTCGTAAGTGATGCTATTATATTTAGTGAACTAAGATATGAAAATCTAGAAGTTAAAATCTTTACCATAAGTCATATTTTTATGTAGGAAAAGAGTTACTTGAGGACAAGTAACATTTAAGTTTGGAGGATTTTGATAGACCAAAAATATATGCATTTTTAGACTCATATTTTATACTAATTTTTGGAGATATTGCACTTTAATGGAAAATATTTTTTATGTTTTATTGCAGGTTGTTGATTTTTAGGACTTGGAGCTAAAAGGAAGCAAAAAAGGATGAAATTTGGAGTCAAAATGAAAAACTTGAAAAATTGGCTAGCGCCGACGGTACTAGACTTGGCGCTGATGGTGTCGTTTGACAGAGAAGACAGATTAATTAAATAGCCTCAGGCGTCGACGTCGCCAGTGTCGGTGCATGCCCTGTTTCTAAAAGATTTGGTGAATTTGGATGCTTTTTGAAGAGTTTTTGGATGCACCTATTGGAGAATCGACCCTAGGCACTATTTAGGGCCGAAATTTGATCAAACTCCCCCTGGCACCATTGCACATTCTTCCACTCACTCAATTTTCCTCTTTCCACGCTACATTTCACACCATTAGTTAGTTATTGTCTTTATATTTTTGAGTTTTTGTGGTAAGTTTAAGTGTGAATTCTTCTCTAAGAAGTGTTAAAGAGGAAGAGAAGTGAGAGATTTCTTCTTCCTACATTTCTTAAGAGAGGCTACAAGGGATTTATTTCGAGAAAGAGCTTCAGATAAGTGTTGTTTGTTTATTATTGTTGTATGAACTTTCTTTTATAAATGAAATTTTTGTTTTGTTGTATCTTTCTCATGAAGTCTGAGCAGTTTCCTTATCTTTCTCCCTACTCTAAGATATGCTGAAATGAAGAGAAAATTTGGATGTGCAATGTTAAAATTTAAACTAAATTGTGATAGTTTTTCAACTCCGCACTTAATTTACTTTTTGATTTAGCTAATTGAATTTTTTAAATTTGTTGTGAAACATATGATCCGGGAATGGGATTTTGAGTTCTACAATAGCATGAGAATCAACATTAAGTCCATGAAAGAGTATTTCATTCATAGAATTAATTACAAATAAATAGTGAAATATATATTGTTAGGTGTAGAATTGGAGATTTTTTAGGGTGACAGACTAAAAATCTTCAATTCGATCTTAGTGTTTAAAAACTAAAGTGAGAGTTAGTTTTTAGGTGAAGGGAAGTGGGAGCTCTGGAGTGGGAACCAATATCCTCGTAGCTTAGCCACAAATTTAGGGACTAAACCTAAGATTAGCCAATGATTTTCTATAACACTGAATCGGGGTAGAGATTTAAAATTACTCATAATTTTCACAATACAAATTTAAACCATTTATCTCATCTCGTTTCACCAAAAAGCTCATTGTAGTGGGAAAGATTATTTTTTATATAAGAAAACTTCATCGCATAAACATAGTAGTTAGTATTTTTAAACTCTGCATTTAAGTTTTTCTAGTAGGTAATAATTTAGTTTTGTTAGTATCTTCCACATTTGAAATTAGTGATAGTAATTTCATTTGATTTCTAAGAATTTCCTATTTAATTTATCATTTCAAATTTAAACATTCCTCGTGGGATCGATATTTGGGACTTAAACAGATAGTCTTATATTACTTGATAACGATACATATACTTGCATAGAATCCCAATCTTAAGTGCTTAATGTTATTATTACTAAAATACCACATCAAGTTTTTGGCACCATTGTAAACCGGAGTCAACTTTATAAATTTCACACAACTATATTTCACCGGGATCAAGTTTTTGAGTCTAGCGTCATCGACACTGACTAATTTTTGAAATTCTCTATTTTGGCTCCAAATTTCATCCCTTTTGCTTTTTTTTTTTTTTTTTTTTTTGCTCCAAGTCCTAAAAATTAACAACCTTCAATAAAACATAAAAAATACCTTCCATTAAAGTATCATTTTGACTCCAAATTTCATCGTTTTTGCTCCAAGTCCTAAAAATCAACAAGCTGTTATAAAACATAAAAATACCTTCCATTAAAGTGCAATATCACCAAAAATAAGTATAAAATATAGGTCTAAAAATGCATATATTTTTGGTGTATCATCAGTCAAACTTGATTATGTTTTGTGGGCTTATAGAACTACATATATAACTCCTATAGGATTATCCTCATATAACCTAATATTTTGTAAAGCTTGTCATTTACCAGTTGAACTTGAGCATAAAGCATAATGGGCTAGTAATGAATTTAATTACAAGTTAAAGGATGCTAGTGAGAAAATACTATTGCAATTAAATGAGCTTGAAGAGATAAGGAATGAATCTTATGAGATGCTAAGATTTATAAAGAAAAAATGAAAATGTGGCATGATTGGAGGATTTTTACTAAAAATTTTGAGTAATGACAAGTTTTTCTATATAACGCAAGTTTAAGACTATTTTCAAAAAAATTTAAGTCCAGGTGGATGAACCCATTTGTTCTGATAATAGTTTATCCCTATGGAGTTGTAGATATCAAACATCCTAAAACTGATAAAATATTCAAAGTGAATGGTTACAGACTGAAACCTACTTTACAGGGGATCAACTTACATTAAATGATCTTATGTTGTTGGATCAACCAGAATAAAAATTTGTTACGTCAGGCTGACGACATTAAACCAAGTGTTTTGTGGGAGGCAACCCATAGTTATCTGTGTGTTTCGATTTTGAATGTTATGTTATTATGTTTGATTAAGAAAATTGTGGTAGTATATTGAATATATAATGATTTAATAATGATTATAAAACCTTAATAGATGACTTAGACATGTTAGAATGAGTATTTGGATGTTATGTTGACATGTGTTAAATTAAGCACCGGTGCTTAAGGGCCTACATTCGATGCTTAAGTGTGATAGTTAACTAAACATGTTAAACTATGTTTCTAGAATATTTAAATGTAGTTTAGTGGGTTTTAACGTGGGTTAGTGGTTTGAGAACATGTCTAGTAGTTTTAGGCTTGGTCTAAAGCCTATAAATATAAGAGAATTCTCACCTTACTTTAATTTTAACTCTAAAATCTAAGTGAAGAGTGAGATATCTTGGAAAAATGTCTTCTTGGGATATTTATATGAAGAAAAATAAGGAAGCCACGAAGAAGAAGTTCATTAGTCAAAGTGCACAAGAGTTATTCAATGGTTTCCTAGCTGTTTGTATAGAAGGAATAACGGAGAAGATTATAAAGATTGAGGTTGGGGTGTCTTCAATTGAAGCAAAAGTGAATGAATTTAACACACATTTGTAGCATATGGGATGACAACTTAAAATGCAGTTTAGCCACACAACTTTTATAAAAGAAGTGGACAAGGCTATGTTTTTGAAAAACAAATGGACTGAAGAAGACTTAACTAGAGTTATTCATCACCATCCATTCTATCAGATATATATTCCAAATACCCCAGGAGAAACTAATGAAATGTCAGGATACGTTCCACTAGAAGGAGAGTGGAATTAAGTTCTGAGTTCAGTGTTTGTTTGTGTTAGGTGTTGTGATGTTAGTATTAATTTTGTTTTATGTGTTTTTAGTATTAAGTTTGCTTAGTGTTTGTGCTTAGGAATTATCTCATCCAAGACTCTTTGGTTTGAAAAATTATGTATCACCAATGTTTGTATTTGAATGTGAATTAATATTAGTGTTTTTGTGAGTAAACTTTTGTGTTTAATCGAATTAATGAAGATTAGTGAATTTTGAGAAAGAGAACAGTTGAAGGGGAAGAAAATAATTATTAAAGATTTATAAGATCATTTAGGGGTGTTGACTTAGGCTAGATGTACATTTCACTTAAAATCAAAAATATCAAAATTCATGCACTGGCGCCTAAGCACCAAAACCCCGCGCTTAAGTGCTAGAAAACCCAAGAGGTAAGTTCCTAAGCACTGTATTATTCACACTTAAGCACTGGTTTACAAATGGTTAAAGGTGAAAAATTAACCTTAAAATGCCATTTTTACCCCCCTCGACTTTGTCTTCTTCCTTCAAGTTCACATGTGAGGAGTTAGGGATTCTTCTATATTGAAGATTTATTAGTGGATTTAAGTCAAATTTGCTAGATTTGATCTTCTTGAGCTAAGAGCTTCACTTCTATGTAAAAATTTTTAATTTTAACAATGTAATTTGAGCACATTGGGGATTTGACCGAAAATCACTATTCATGGTAAAAAATTGAGAAAAACCATTGGAAAATACTTTAAAATGATAGTTTAAGCTTTTAGAAGTTTAGATATGAATTTAGTATTGAATTTAGAATTTATTTTGAATTTTAGTGATTTAAAGGAAATGGTCCCAAGAATGAAGAGAAGTAAAGGGAAGTCCCATTTCGATTTAAGCAAGTTCCTTAGCACGAAATCTTAGGACATGTATAGCGACACACTATAATCGAGAAACTAATTCCTGAGAGAAGTTTTAAAAGTCCGAGTGGAGTAGTTGCAAGATTTAATTTTTCATCGATAGTGGGAATGATTTTTCTGTTTTTCTGTTGTGGCTGTAATTTCTGTTATTCGGGAGTTTTATTCTAATCTCCCTAAAGCTGAATAAGATCGGGTCATGGTTCGAGAAAAATTAGTGTATTTCTCCCATGAGGTAATAAATATATTTTACTAGTTGCCCATTAGTACGTTGTGTTTTTATTTGAGTTATAGTCCAACTGAGGAGGAGTTGGATGAGATCATATAGTCATTGACTGGTGGAAGAGAACTGTAGAAGATCACAAATGAAGAAAGAGTCAACTTCCTCATTTCTAAGTTAGATGCCACATCGAAAGCATGACACTACTTTATTTCTGCTTGTCTACTACCAACCTACCACCTCAGCGAAGTTACTAGAGATAGAGCTACTTTGAACTATTGCATTCGAAAGTTCAAACTGATAGACATTAAATCCCTGATTTATCAGACTATCATCAGTTCTGCTACAGTTTCCACTACTATACGTTTGAGATTTGCATCCTTAATCTTTTCTTTATGTGAGTAAGTTGGTGTTAGATTTGATAGTTGGGAGGAAATACTAAAGCCTCTAAAGCTCATCACAAGTGTTAATGTGAAGTCTTCTTCATAACACTTGATATTTGGCTGGAGAGGAGGATTTCTAAAAGTTCAGGTGCCTCTACTTCTCATGCTTCTAACTCACGTTCATCCACATCACAAGGTCAGGCTTCTAGTTCTGATTCGTAGTCACATTTTCTGCAAAGGATGTTAGAGAACATCAATTATACTGCGGACAAAGTATTAAATTTGGATAATTTAGTAGATCATACAGATGGTTATATGAGAAGACATATTGATTATGAGGAAAAATTTCACTCATCTTTGGAAAACCTTATGAGGGGGGATGAAAGTGTAGTTTTTCGTTCATATCCACAATATCCATCATATGAGCCTACTGCCTTTTGGGATAGCAATGATAGTGATGATGAGGAGGAGGAGGATTAAATTGAGTAGTTTAGTTTTTTATTATTGTGAACTTTAAGTGGTGCAGTTATATTTTACTGTTAACTTGTTTTGAGTTTTACTTATTGAGATTGCTACTATTGTGATGTATTTATGTTAATTTGAGGTGTTATATTTTGTTCTTGTGGTGGTGATTGTGATAACTGTGTTTTTTAGTGTACTTTTTTAGTTTGTGTTAAACTTAATCCTGAATTTTAGGAAGATTCAAAATATTACTAACTTTCACTTAAGAACTACATGTTTAAAATTTTTAATATACTACCAGGTATTTTCTTTATGTTGTAGTTGTGAATTTCTATTAGTGTGCTTGTTTTGTTTTATGTTATCCTCCACTGCATAGAAGTCTAACGAACCTAAATATGTTAAGTTAAACTAAAATTTGATCAATTAATTTTTACTCCTATTTTTAATTTTTGTACTCGTGTATTTAGGATATAAAAATCTCTATAAGCATGTTATTTGTAGTTTTCATTTCTTCCTATATAAATATGATGCTAAAATGTTTTATTTTATTAAAAATTTAAGTTTGAGGGGATGAAAAGTTTTCTAAAACTAGAAGTTTATTTGTTCTCAAATGTGCTAAAAATAAATTTGATTTTGACTTGAAAAAAAAATGATTATGTATATGAAGTTATATTAGGGGAGTAAAATTTTGACTAGAAAAAAGAGTTGCAAAATTTAGTTGAAACCTATAGTAATGAAAAAAAAAACTTAAAGTTAACAATTTTTAGTGCAGAAATGATAATTATTGAGTCACTATCTTTAGTAGGAGAAATTGTATTTTTGAAAAATATAGAAGGGTTAAACTTTTATTTTCAATACTTAAATTTCTTTTATTAAAAATAATTTTCAAAACTATTATTACATTTTTAAGTATAGGATATATATCAGAACTTTGCTTTAGGAAAGGACGAGTGGAATTCAAAATAATTAAAGGCCTATACAGATATAGTAATCCTCACCTGAAAAAAGAAAAGAAGAAGAAAAAAATAGAAAAAGAAAGTTGAAAAAGGGAAGAGAAGCTTGAGGATTAGTACCTAATCAAAAATTGGTTCCACATGTAATCTTTTTAAAGTATAAGACTTGAGAAACTATTAATATTAAGGATATAATATAGTAAGTATAATTATTCTTAATAAAATTTTTTTAAGTGGAGAAAATAAAATGCCTAAACTCTATATTTGGATAATTTACAAATATTTCTCAACTAGATAAGAACTCATATTTTCAGACTTCTTTACATTAAAAATTTCTAAACTATAAGTTGGTCTCATGGACTAATATTTTTTCTAAATTGACAATTATATTTCTATATCAAAATTTTAGAATATCCTAAAGAAACTCATTTACATAATCTATTTATTTTGATTTTAAAAGATTGGAGTGTCACTTGAGGAAAAGTAATATTTTAAGTTTGGGGGATTTCGATACACCAAAAATATATAGTCTTTATGTTCACATTTTTATATGTACTTTTGAGATATTGCACTTTAATATAAGGTATTTGTGTATTTTTCTTTTAGGTACAATCAATGGATAAAAAATGCTTAAAGGAGTGAAAAAGGATCAAATTTGGAGCAAAAATGAAGGAGGTGTGCAAAAGAACTATGGCCCCCTAAGCACCAGTAAAACCGAGAAGGTTATGCCTACGTGATAAGTACTTCACGCTTAAGTTCTATAAGTAGTTACTTGGAGTTAAATGTATTTGGAAGAATTCTTGAAGAGGTGTTTGAATCAACTTTTAAAAGACACCAAAGCACATTTTGAAAACTTATAAAAGAAGGACTTGTAATGAATTAAAGAGGTGTCGCCACCTCATTCTAGACACCGTCAATGCCTCTCTGTCTCCTAAATTAATTTTGATACTCTTAGAGAGAAGAAGGAAAAGAGTTGTAGTGAGTGAGTTGAGAAAATTTTAAGAGAAAGGAAGAGAAGAGATTCAAAAGAACATCAAGAGTTTGGTGGATAGGATTTGAGATAAGTTTTAATCTTTGTGACTACAATTGATTTTAATTTATAATTATTGTTTATTGGCATGATTTCTATTTTTAAACTTAAGTGATTGTGCTTTCTTTATGAATTTTGAGTATTTTTTTCTATTTTTTTCCTTAAAATGATAAGTTATTAAGTATTGGATGGAAGTTGTGAGAAGTATTAATCTTTAATGTTGAAATAATTTGTGATGATTTTTAACCTTGTGCTTCTTTTACTTCTTAATTTGACCAATTAAGATGCTAATATTTTTTGTGAGAACATGTAAGATTCAAGAAAGTATTGACTCAATCAACTAATGGTAAGAATCACATGAAATTGTATGGATGAGAAAGTAATAAATATGATTGAGTGCAAATAAATAGGGAAATAAACCTTGAAGAGTGTAGAATTAGAGGAATTTAAAGTGATAGACTAAAGCCCCCAATTTAGTTTATAGTTTTAGGTTTTGATAAGAGGTGTTAGCCCCAGGTGGAGGAAGAAGAGGGAACTCCAGAGTGAGAGCCAGTATCTTCCTTACCTAACCCATCTTTAAAACTATTCAAACTTTAAATTAGTCAATGTTCTTTATAACATCTCTAGTAAGGGTAAATAAAATTATTGCTCTTATTTGGCACAACACAATTTGAATACTTCCATAACAGAATTACTATACTTATTGCTGATTTATAATAAGGAAAAAAAATATTTTATTTATATTGCCTTCATCTTATAAATATCTAGTTAATTTTAGTTAGTTGTTTACTTTACTTTCAATTATCAAAATATTACCAAAAATAATTGAACTTTCATTCCTATCATAGCATCTATAGTTTGATTAAAAATATTTTGAAAAGTTGAATTTGTTATTTAATTTCTTTATATTTAGTTACATATAGTATTTCTCCATGTGGGTTCAATATTCGGGGCTTAATCAAAAAGTTTTATATTACTTGATAATGATGCATATTCTTACGTAGTATCCCATAATTAAATATAATACTCACATTCTTTTTTGTTTAGAAGTCAAGTTTTTGGAAGCCTTTGCAAAGTAAGAAATTTAAGTAAGGAAAAATTAAGATTATAATTGCATACATCGTACTATCATATAAAATCAGGATCACTTATCCACCAAGATTTAACTCTACCCCAAAATTTAAGGAGAAGAAGTTATCATTAGAAAGGTTGTTTATCTGATTGAAAATCAGCAACATAACCAAGGGACTGCAATTAGCAACATAGAAAATCAGTTGGGATAGATAGCTACTACACTTAGTGGTCATCCTCAAAGGATGCTTCCTAGTAATACCGAGGTGAATCTAAAAGAGAAGAAAAGGTCAAGTAAAGCGAGATTGAAAAATGGATTCCTCGGGCTAACGACNTTGTTTAGAAGTCAAGTTTTTGGAAGCCTTTGCAAAGTAAGAAATTTAAGTAAGGAAAAATTAAGATTATAATTGCATACATCGTACTATCATATAAAATCAGGATCACTTATCCACCAAGATTTAACTCTACCCCAAAATTTAAGGAGAAGAAGTTATCATTAGAAAGGTTGTTTATCTGATTGAAAATCAGCAACATAACCAAGGGACTGCAATTAGCAACATAGAAAATCAGTTGGGATAGATAGCTACTACACTTAGTGGTCATCCTCAAAGGATGCTTCCTAGTAATACCGAGGTGAATCTAAAAGAGAAGGAAAGTTCAAGTAAAG
>JXCR01148708.1:552663-564181 GCA_002079205.1 Phalaenopsis hybrid cultivar | reverse complement strand
TGGCATCAAAATGCCAAAAATGAGACTGGCGCCTAGGCGCCCAAAAATTGGTGTCAAGGTGTTGGTCCCTTACACCTTGGCGCCTGAATCACGATGCCTATGCACCCAGTTCATAGGGTTTGGTTTTAAATGGTAGCGAGACTAAATTTTGGGCATTGTTCACACGTCTTCTTTCTCCACACCACCTAAGCGATTCTTGGGTGATTCTAATGAGGTCTTCTTCTTCCCAAATTGTGCTAAATATCTAGGGTTCCAAGGATGATTTCCATATTATCAAGGTAAATTTCATTGCTTAATCCCCACATTTTCTTTTTCATTTGAGCATTTGCATAAATTTGGGGATATCAGGAAGAAGAGGAAGAGATTGAGGGAAAAATTGATATACTTCTTTAACTTTCATATTGATTCAGTTTAGTCATCCCAAAATCTTCTTACGTAATTTGAACCATTAGTTAGTGCTAGGTATGGCTCCCAAGCTTAAAGATAGAAGAGCTAAGAATTCATTTTACAGGAAGTAATTTATTATGTACAAATCCCATGATAGGTACAATGAAGTTTTGTTAGCAGAGAAGCTGATAGCTGAGTGGGGATTCATTAACCCCAAATGCCAAGTTGAAAGCATTATTGAAAAGAGAAATTGGGTTGCACTTTGCTACACCACTATTTTCGAAGTAATTTTAGTGGTTAGGGAGTTCTATACAAAACCTCCCTAAGATACATCTTGATTCTATTTTTGTACAGCAGAAGAAGAGGGCATTTACCCCATCGCACATCAATGTACTATTTATATTTCCTACTAATCCTAAGTTTAAAAAATTACAATTACTTTTGAACTAGATAGAAAAACAGGATTCCTCTGTTTAATACTAAATATTTTTGAAAATAAGTTGTGATGAAGTATTAATCTTTAATGTTGAAATAAGTTGTGATGATTTTTAACCTTGTGCTTCTTTTACTTCTTAATTTGACCAATTAAGATGCTAATATTTTTTGTGAGAACATGTAAGATTCAAGAAAGTATTGACTCAATCAACTAATGGTAAGAATCACATGAAATTGTATGGATGAGAATGTAATAAATATGATTTAGTGCAAATAAATAGGGAAATAAACTTTGAAGAGTGTAGAATTAGAGGAATTTAAAGTGATAGACTAAAGCTCCAAATTTAGTTTATAGTTTTAGGTTTTGATAAGAGGTGTTAGCCCCAGGTGGAGGGAGAAGAGAGAACTCCAGAGTGAGAGCTAGTATCTTCCTTACCTAACCCATCTTTAAGACTATTCAAACTTTAAATTAATCAATGTTCTTTATAACATCTCTAGTAAGGGTAAATAAAATTATTGCACTTATTTGGCACAACACAATTTGAATACTTCCATAACAGAATTACTATACTTATTGCTGATTCATAATAAGGAAAAAAATATTTTATTTATATTGCCTTCATCTTATAAATATCTAGTTAATTTTAGTTAGTTGTTTACTTTACTTTCAATTATCAAAATATTACCAAAAATAACTGAACTTTCATTCCTATCATAGCATCTATAGTTTGATTAAGAATATTTTGAAAAGTTGAATTTGTTATTTAATTTCTTTATAATTAGTTACATATTGTATTTCTCCATGTGGGTTCAATATTCGGGGCTTAATCAAAAAGTTTTATATTACTTGATAATGATACATATTCTTTCGTAGTATCTCATAACTAAATATAATAATCACATACTTTTTTGTTTAGAAGTCAAGTTTTTGGAAGCCATTGGAAAGTAAGAAATTTAAGTAAGGAAAAATTAAGATTATAACTGCATACATCGTACTGTCATATAAAATCAGGATCACTTATCCACCAAGATTTAACCCTACCCCACAAATTAAGGAGAAGAAGTTATCATTAGAAAGGTTGTTAATCTGATTGAAAATCAGCAACATAACCAAGGGACTGCACTTAGGAACATAGAAAATCAGTTGGGATAGATAGCTACTACACTTAGTGGTCATCCTCAAAGGATGCTTCCTAGTAATACCGAGGTGAATCTAAAAGAGAAGGAATATTCAAGTAAAGCAAGATTAAAAAATGGATTCCTCGGGCTAACAAAGTTAAACCAAGCATCTTATGGGAGACACCCCATGGTTATCTTTATATTATTGTGTTCTGTTCTTGTTAGTAAGAGTGCTTGTTTGTTGGGCTTAATTAGTTGTGAGTGATATGTTGGATATTGATTGTGGATGTTATGTGTGAGTGTGGATTGATTTGTGGATTTGTGTGTCATAAGGGAGGTGATTCATTAACTTCTCGTCATGTCCAGATTTGTCTATGCTCTCTTGTAGTCATATGATTGATGAGTCCCCTTCGACTCAGTTCTCAACTGAAGTTAAACATTACTTGAGGCATGAGAAGTTTGGACATTAGCAGGTCCATCTCAATTCTGTTACTCCCTTTGTCTGATCAACCAATTTGATGAGTAACCTGAGGATGAATTACACTATCTTTAATCAGTTAGATGTGCATAAATTAGAGGATGAAGTGATACCTAAGATTGGAGACACTTAGGCCAATATAGCATGAGAATCTGATCCTTGGGATAAACTATCAAATTAATGTAAAGCACCCATTTGAGCAGTGCAGGAAGTTCGTTAGAAATTGGAAGTAAGGCAGGGAGATGAGATGAAAGGAGATGAACTAACCTTATTTATTTTATAGTATTTGATGTATGTGTTGCAACAATGATTAAGTACTTGAAGAAGAGTTAAAAGACTCATTTAAATGATCAAAACCAAAATCTAAGATAGCACTTTGGCCTGCAAGACTCGTGGCATCAAAATGCCAAAAATGAGACTGGCGCCTAGGCGCCCGAAAATTGGTGTCAAGGTGTTGGTCCCTTACACCTTGGCACCTTAATCACAATGCCTATGCACCCAGTTCATAGGGTTTGGTTTTAAATGGTAGCGAGACTAAATTTTGGGCATTGTTCACACGTCTTCTTTTTCCACTCCACGTAAGCGATTCTTGGGTGATTCTAACGATGTCTTCTTCTTCCCAAATTGTGCTAAATCTCTAGGGTTCCAAGGGTGATTTCCATATTATTAAGGTAAATTTCATTGCTTAATCCCCAAATTTTCTTATTTATTTGATCATTTGCATAAATTTGGGGAAATCAGGAAGAAGAGAAAGAGATTCAGGGAAAAATTGATTTACTTCTTTAACTTTCATATTGATTCAGTTTAGTCATCCCAAAATCTTCTTACGTCATTTGAACCATTAGTTGTTGCTAGGTTTGGCTCCCAAGCTTAATGATAGAAGAGCTAAAAATTCATTTTACAGGAAGTAATTTATTAAGTACAATTACCATGATAGGTACAATGAAGTTTTGTTAGCAGAGAAGTTGATAGTTGAGTGGGGATTCATTAACCCCAAAGACCAAGTTGAAAGCATTATTGAAAAGAGAAATTGGGTTGTTCTTTGCTACACCACTATTGTCAAATTAATTTTAGTGGTTAGGGAGTTCAATACAAAACCTCCCTAAGATACATCTTGATTCTATTTTTGTACAGCAGAAGAAGAGGGCATTTACCCCATTGCACATCAATGTACAATTTATATTTCCTAGTAATCCTAAGTTTAAAAAATTACAATTACTTTTGAACTAGATAGAAAAACAGGATTCCTCTGTTTAATACTAAATATTTTTGAAAATAAGTTGTGATGAAGTATTAATCTTTAATGTTGAAATAAGTTGTGATGATTTTGAACCTTGTGCTTCTTTTACTTCTTAATTTGACCAATTAAGATGCTAATATTTTTTGTGAGAACATGTAAGATTCAAGAAAGTATTGACTCAATCAACTAATGGTAAGAATCACATGAAATTGTATGGATGAGAATGTAATAAATATGATTTAGTGCAAATAAATAAGGAAATAAACTTTGAAGAGTGTAGAATTAGAGGAATTTAAAGTGATAGACTAAAGCCCCAAATTTAGTTTATAGTTTCAGGTTTTGATAAGAGGTGTTAGCCCCAGGTGGAGGGAGAAGAGGGAACTCCAGAGTGAGAGCCAGTATCTTCCTTACCTAACCCATCTTTAAGACTAATCAAACTTTAAATTAGTCAATGTTCTTTATAACATCTCTAGTAAAGGTAAATAAAATTATTGCTCTTATTTGGCACAACACAATTTGAATACTTCCATAACAAAATTACTATACTTATTGCTGATTCATAATAAGGAAAAAAAAAATATTTTATTTATATTGCCTTCATCTTATAAATATCTAGTTAATTTTAGTTAGTTGTTTACTTTACTTTCAATTAACAAAATATTACCAAAAATAATTGAACTTTCATTCCTATCATAGCATTTATAGTTTGATTAAGAATATTTTGAAAAGTTGAATTTGTTATTTAATTTCTTTATATTTAGTTACATATTGTATTTCTCCATGTGGGTTCAATATTTGGGGCTTAATCAAAAATTTTTATATTACTTGATAATGATACATATTCTTACGTAGTATCCCATAATTAAATATAATAATCACATTCTTTTTTTTTAGAAGTCAAGTTTTTGGAAGCCTTTGCAAAGTAAGAAATTTAAGTAAGGAAAAATTAAGATTATAACTGCATACATCGTACTGTCATATAAAATCAGGATCACTTATCCACCAAGATTTAACCCTACCCCATAGTTTAAGGAGAAGAAGTTATCATTTGAAAGGTTGTTTATCTGATTGAAAATCAGCAACATAACCAAGGGACTGCAATTACGAACATAGAAAATCAGTTGGGATAGATAGCTACTACACTTAGTGGTCATCCTCAAAGGATGCTTCCTAGTAATACCGAGGTGAATCTAAAAGAGAAGGAAAGTTCAAGTAAAGAGAGATTAAAAAATGGATTCCTCGGGCTAACGACGTTAAACCAAGCATCTTAAGGGAGACACCCCATGGTTATCTTTATATTATTGTGTTATGTTCTTGTTAGTAAGAGTGCTTGTTTGTTGGGCTTAATTAGTTGTGAGTGATATGTTGGATATTGATTGTGGATGTTATGTGTGAGTGTGGATTGATTTGTGGATTTGTGTGTCATAAGGGAGGTGATTCATTAACTTCTCGTCATGTCCAGATTTGTCTATGCTCTCTTGTAGTCATATGATTGATGAGTCCCCTTCGACTCAGTTCTCAACTGAAGTTAAACATTACTTGAGGCATGAGAAGTTAGGACATTAGCAGGTCCATCTCAATTCTGTTACTCCCTTTGTCTGATCAACCAATTTGATGAGTAACCTGAGGATGAATTACACTATCTTTAATCAGTTAGATGTGCATAAATTAGAGGATGAAGTGATACCTAAGATTGGAGACACTTAGGCCAATATAGCATGAGAATCTGATCCTTGGGATAAACTATCAAATTAATATAAAGCACCCATTTGATCAGTGCAGGAAGTTCGTTAGAAATTGGAAGTAAGGCAGAGAGATGGGATGAAAGGAGATGAACTAACCTTATTTATTTTATAGTATTTGATGTATGTGTTGCAACAATGATTAAGTACTTGAAGAAGAGTTAAAAGACTCATTTAAATGATCAAAACCAAAATCTAAGATAGCACTTTGGCCTGCAAGACTCGTGGCATCAAAATGTGCTAAATCTCTACTCCACATAAGTGATTCTTGGGTGATTCTAACGAGGTTTTCTTCTTCCCAAATTGTGCTAAATCTCTAGGGTTCCAAGGGTGATTTCTATATTATTAAGGTAAATTTCATTTCCTAATCCCCACATTTTCTTTTTCAATTGAGCATTTGCATAAATTTGGGGAAATCAGGAAGAAGAGGAAGAGATTGAGGGAAAAATTGATTTACTTCTTTAACTTTCATATTGATTCAGTTTAGTCATCCCAAAATCTTCTTATGTCATTTGAACCATTAGTTGTTGCTAGGTATGGCTCCCAAGCTGAATGATAGAAGAGCTAAGAATTCTTTTTACAGGAAGTAATTTATTAAGTACAAATCCCATGATAGGTACAATGAAGTTTTGTTAGCAGAGAAGCTGATAGCTGAGTTGGGATTCATTAACCCCAAAGGCCAAGTTGAAAGCATTATTGTAAAGAGAAATTGGGTTGCTCTTTGCTACACCACTATTGTCGAAGTAATTTTAGTGGTTAGGGAGTTCTATACAAAACCTCCCTAAGACACATCTTGATTCTATTTTTGTACAGCATAAGAAGAGGGCATTTACCCCATTGCACATAAATGTACTATTTATATTTCCTAGAAATCCTAAGTTTAAAAAATTACAATTACTTTTGAACTAGATAGAAAAAAAGGATTCCTATGTTCAATACTAAATATTTTTTAAAATAAGTTGTAATGAAGTATTAATCTTTAATGTTGAAATAAGTTGTGATGATTTTTAACCTTGTGCTTCTTTTACTTCTTAATTTGACCAATTAAGATGCTAATATTTTTTGTGAGAACATGTAAGATTCAAGAAAGTATTGACTCAATCAACTAATGGTAAGAACCACATGAAATTGTATGGTTGAGAATGTAATAAATATGATTGAGTGCAAATAAATAGGGAAATAAACCTTGAAGAGTGTAGAATTAGAAGAATTTAAACTGATAGACTAAATCCCCTAATTTAGTTTATAGTTTTAGGTTTTGATAAGAGGTGTTAGCCCCAGGTGGAGGGAGAAGAGGGAACTCCAGAGTGAGAGCCAGTATCTTCCTTACCTAACCCATCTTTAAGACTAATCAAACTTTAAATTAGTCAATGTTCTTTATAACATCTCTAGTAAGGGTAAATAAAATTATTGTTCTTATTTGGCACAACACAATATGAATACTTCCATAACAGAATTACTATACTTATTGCTGATTCATAATAAGGAAAAAAAATATTTTATTTATATTGCCTTCATCTTATAAATATCTAGTTAATTTTAGTTAGCTGTTTACTTTACTTTCAATTACCAAAATATTACCAAAAATAATTGAACTTTCATTCCTATCATAGCATCTATAGTTTGATTAATAATATTTTGAAAAGTTGAATTTGTTATGTAATTTCTTTATATTTAGTTACATATTGTATTTCTCCATGTGGGTTCAATACTCGGGGCTTAATCAAAAAGTTTTATATTACTTGATAATGATACATATTCTTACGTAGTATCCCATAATTAAATATAATAATCACATTCTTTTTTATTTAGAAGTCAAGTTTTTGGAAGCCATTACAAAGTAAGAAATTTAAGTAAGGAGAAATTAAGATTATAACTGCATACATCGTACTGTCATATAAAATCAGGATCACTTATCCACCAAGATTTAACCCTACCCCACAGTTTAAGGAGAAGAAGTTATCATTAGAAAGGTTGTTTATCTGATTGAAAATCAAGAACATACCCAAGGGACTGCAATTAGGAACATAGAAAATCAGTTGGGATAGATAGCTACTACACTTATTGGTCATCCTCAAAGGATGCTTCCTAGTAATACCGAGGTGAATCTAAAAGAGAAGGAAAGTTCAAGTAAAGCGAGATTAAAAAATGGATTCCTCGGGCTAACGACGTTAAATCAAGCATCTTATGGGAGATACCCCATGGTTATCTTTATATTATTGTGTTCTGTTCTTGTTAGTAAGAGTGCTTGTTTGTTGGGCTTAATTAGTTGTGAGTGATATGTTGGATATTGATTGTGGATGTTATGTGTGAGTGTGGATTGATTTGTGGATTTGTGTGTCATAAGGGAGGTGATTCCTTAACTTCTCGTCATGACCAGATTTGTCTATGCTCTCTTGTAGTCATATGATTGATGAGTCCCCTTCGACTCAGTTCTCAACTGAAGTTAAACATTACTTGAGGCATGAGAAGTTTGGACATTAGCAGGTCCATCTCAATTCTGTTACTCCCTTTGTCTGATCAACCAATTTGATGAGTAACCTGAGGATGAATTACACTATCTTTTATCAGTTAGATGAGCATAAATTAGAGTATGAAGTGATGCCTAAGATTGGAGACACTTAGGCCAATATAGCATGAGAATCTGATCCCTGGGATAAACAATCAAATTAATGTAAAGCACCCATTTGATCAGTGCAGGAAGTTTGTTAGAAATTGGAAGTAAGGCACGGAGATGAGATGAAAGGAGATGAACTAACCTTATTTATTTTATAGTATTTGATGTATGTGTTGCAACAATGATTAAGTACTTGAAGAAGAGTTAAAAGACTCATTTAAATGATCAAAACCAAAATCTAAGATAGCACTTTGGCCTGCAAGACTCATGGCATCAAAATGCCAAAAATGAGACTGGCGCCTAGGCGCCCAAAAATTGGTGTCAAGGTGTTGATCCCTTACACCTTGGCGCCTGAATCACGATGCCTATGCACCCAGTTCATAGGGTTTGGTTTTAAATGGTAGCGAGACTAAATTTTGGGCATTGTTCACACGTCTTCTTTCTCCACTCCACATAAGCGATTCTTGGGTGATTCTAATGAGGTCTTCTTCTTCCCAAATTATGCTAAATCTCTAGGGTTCCAAGGGTGATTTCTATATTATTNGGAGATGAACTAACCTTATTTATTTTATAGTATTTGATGTATGTGTTGCAACAATGATTAAGTACTTGAAGAGACTCATTTAAATGATCAAAACCAAAATCTAAGATAGCACTTTGGCCTGCAAGACTCGTGGCATCAAAATGCCAAAAATGAGACTGGCGCCTAGGCGCCTAAAAATTGGTGTCAAGGTGTTGATCCCTTACACCTTGGCGCCTGAATCACGATGCCTATGCACCCAGTTCATAGGGTTTGGTTTTAAATGGTAGCGAGACTAAATTTTGGGCATTATTCACACGTCTTCTTTCTCCACTCCACATAAGCAATTCTTGGGTGATTCTAATGAGGTCTTCTTCTTCCCAAATTGTGCTAAATCTCTAGGGTTCCAAGGGTGATTTCTATATTATTAAGTTAAATTTCATTGCTTAATCCCCACATTTTCTTTTTCATTTGAGCATTTACATAAATTTGGGGAAATCAAGAAGAAGAGGAAGAGATTGAGGGAAAAATTGATATACTTCTTTAACTTTCATATTGATTCAGTTTAGTCATCCCAAAATCTTCTTACGTCATTCGAACCATCNTTATTAAGGTAAATTTCATTGCTTAATCCCCACATTTTCTTTTTCATTTGAGCATTTGCATAAATTTGGGGAAATCAGGAAGAAGTGGAAGAGATTGAAAGAAAAATTGATTTACTTCTTTAAGTTTCATATTGATTCAGTTTAGTCATCCCAAAATCTTCTTACGTCATTGGAACCATGAGTTGTTGCTAGGTATGGCTCCCAAGCTTAATGATAGAAGAGCTAAGAATTCATTTTACAGGAAGTAATTTATTAAGTACAAATCCCATGATAGGTACAATGAAGTTTTGTTAGCAGAGAAGCTGATTGCTGAGTGGGGATTCATTAACCCCAAAGGCCAAGTTGAAAGCATTGTTGTAAAGAGAAATTGGGTTGCTTTTAGCTACACCACTATTGTCGAAGTAATTTTAGTGGTTAGGGAGTTCTATACAAAACCTCCATAAGNGGTTGCTCTTTGCTACACCACTATTGTCGAAGTAATTTTAGTGGTTAGGGAGTTCTATACAAAACCTCTCTAAGATACATCTTGATTCTATTTTTGTACAGCAGAAGAAGAGGGCATTTACCCCATCTCACATCAATGTACTATTTATATTTCCTAGTAATCCTAAGTTTAAAAAATTACAATTACTTTTGAACTAGATAGAAAAATAGGATTCCTCTGTTTAATACTAAATATTCTTATGCATTACTTTTAATTTGATTCACTAGAACTTTCTCTAAGTAATACTACAACATTCTTGGAGTGAAATGGTAGGAAATTCTAAAGAAACCCATTACCTCAAATCAACATATTTAGTTTTTAAAGTTGTTGTGTTACTTGAGGATAAGTAACATTTATGTTTGGAAGAATTTGATATGTCTTTGGATGTACTTAATTTCTTCTTTATTTTACAAATATTTTTGAATGAAACTTCACTTTAATGGAAGATATTTTTATTTTTATGATGTAGGTTTACAGGTAGAAGCATTGGAATCAATTTGGACTAAATCGGAGCAAAATAGAACCAAATAGAGTAAAGGTGCTGATTGTGGTCTACTGCCTAGACGCCCACTTTTGGGCACCAAGGTGTTGTATTTGAATACCTTGGAGCCAGGTTTTGGGTGCCTAGGCACCTAAGTTTTTTAAGCTGTTAGGGAGCAAGACACTTAGAAGATGCAGACTGGGCGCTGACCAAAATTAATAACTCAATCAAAATAAAACTTATGTCCTTAAGAAAATTATTTTAGGTTTGACCAAAAAAAATATGTTGAGATTTTCATACCTATTTTATACTATTTTTTATGATATTGCACTTTAAAGAAGGGTATTTTTGATGTTTTGTTGAGGTATAATGCATTATGTTCATTGGAGTAAAAAGATGCAAAAAAGGAGTGAATTTGGAGTGAAAAGGACCAAAATATGAAGATTTGAACTAGGGCGCCGACGGCGAGCCCAATCGCGCTGACGACAAGAATTTCCTGAGACTCCAGATCAAATATTTTAGAAGGCTCGCCGACGGCACCCTTGAGGACGTCGATAATGAGATCGACGGTTATTTCAAAAGGTGCACTGAATGTGGACTATATTTGGAGAGATGCTTAGGCAACTCTTGGGAAAACTCTTCTACAACTTTAAAAGAAAATTTTGGCTGAAAATGGAGAAACTTCTAGAGGCTTCTAGAGGCTCTAGAGGTTAGAGATGTTCTAGTAGTGTGTAGAGAGTTTAATTTATTGTTAGATTGTGAGGAATTCTTCGAGAGATTGTAAGAGCAGAGGGAAAGTGTGAGATTTCTTCCTCCTTGCTGTTTCGAAGAAGAACTCTGTGTGCTGTAAAGAAAGGAAGAGATTCAGAGGAACTTTGAGGAGTTTTCTTGGGCAGGAATTAGAGATAAGCGTTATTTACTTGTTGTAGTTTGTATGACTTTGCTTTTATATATAAATTTCAAGTTTTGTCGTATCTTCCTTTGTTGTAGTTTGTATGACTTTGATTTTATATATGAATTCCGAGTTTTGTTGTGTTTTCCCATTACTTGTTATAGTTTGTATGGCTTTGATTTTACATATGAATTCCAAGTTGTGTTGTGCTTTCCCCATGTTCTGAGTAGTTTTCTCTGTCTTTCTCCTTGTCTTGAGATTTGTGAAATGGTGATTTGAATTATCTGAGTAGTTTTCTCTGTCTTTCTCCTTGTCTTGAGATTTGTGAAATGGTGATTTGAATTGATGGTAGTTTTCTCTGTCTTTCTCCTTGTCTTGAGATTTGTGAAATGGTGATTTGAATTGGTTGAACCTTGAAAATGTTAAACAAGTTGTGATGATCTTTTCAATTTGATCTTAATTTACTTTCAATCTGGCCAAGATTCAGGGAGGTCAAAGCCCTTGGAAGTTGGGTGCAA
>JXCR01148708.1:521824-552021 GCA_002079205.1 Phalaenopsis hybrid cultivar | reverse complement strand
ATTTGGGTGCTGAAGTGTAGATGTTAGCCCTCAAGTGAGGGGAACATGGGAGCTCTGAAGTGAGAGCCGGTATCCTCCCAGCCTAGTCGCAGATTCAGTAACCAAGCATAGGATTAGTCAATGTTCTTTATGCCAGGATCAAAGGGTAAAGAATAGGTATGCTCCTATTTGGCACAATCCAATTTGAACAGATTCACTTTATCCATTCATATAATTTCTTGACAAGGAGAAGGATTCTTTCTTATATAGTGAATTTCACATTAGAAACTTTATTAGTATAATTAGTTATTTAAGAGTTATTAAAATTACATATGTATTTTGATTGCCTATTAGTGACACATAAGCAATTTGGATTATATTGTTGTGATTAAGTATTGACTTTCTAAAATCTTAGTTTGTAGCCTCTAAAATTACTCCCTGTGGGATCGATATCTAGGACTCCATTAGAGCCCTGTATTACTTGAGTGATACGTGTTGACCTCATTTTTGGTTGAGGTTTAGTTTTTACTCTTTAGTAGCCTAAGGTCTAGCCATAGGACTTTTCCTATTGACTATTCCTAGAAAACTAGACTTGTAACCCTCACCATTAGAAATTCCAAACCCTTCTCCACTCAACCTGAAGTTCCAAATACTAAATCACTAAGATAATTAATTCTTAAACTTTTCAAATACTAAATCACTAAGATAATTAATTTTGAAAAATATAAATATTTAAATGACTTGATTTTTTATCTTTATTGTGATTTATGATCCAGAGAACTCATCATAAAAGTTTCAAAATATTTTGAGTTCATTTAATAACTTAAATTGATTTTTAAAGATAAATATCACTCTTAACATTTAAATGATTTTTAAAAATCAAAATATAACTCAAAAAATTATGAAACTTAGTTTTTTGAGTTCTCTATGATCAGGGATATTTAATAAAAATAAAATAATATTTAAAATAAAAACTTAATTTTTGGCTTAATTTAAATATTTAAAATAATTAAAAATTCATAAAAATCACAAAAGTAATAAAACCCATGGAAATGTTCTAAATTGCTTCCTAATTACTTAGGAACAATTAAATTATTTTTTATGATTTTCTAAATAAAGATATTTATTTTTAAAGCTTAAAAATAATTTTTAAAAGGCTAAAAATGAGTTTTCACTAAAATAATTCTAATAAATCAAGAAAAAATTAGAAAAATATAAAATTTTCTCCTCTGAGTTTTCTGACCTTAGAGAGATTTTACAAAAATATAAAACTTAATTTTCACTACCTAAAATATTTTATTTTTATTAAATATCCTAGAACTTAAAATAATTCTAATAAATCACAGAGAATTCAACAAATCATTAAATTTGGTCCAAAGGTTTCTCTGGTCAAGGTCTACCTCTAGTTAAAATTTCAATAGATTATAATTTACCTTGGTCAAGTTAGGAATTTTCTTTAAAAAATCCTATTTTTGCATTAAAATAATTATATAAATTAAATTGAATTTTGAAAAATCACATTTTCTCCTTTGATGTCTCAATTAACCCATGACTGAGGTAGGATAAAAACTTCAAAGTCATTTGAATTGAATTTGAAAAATTATGAAGTGTTAGAGCCTTAGGGGTAAATGTGTAATTTTCGAATTTTTGCCTTAATTAACATTTAGGCTTAATTCAAGGAGGGGAATGGGTAACCTCCNCAATATAAGCCCTAACTCGTCTTACAATTCCGAGGTTTTCGTTTGTCACGACCTAAATCCTCATATCTTCCAGGCTATTTGTGTGATCATTTCACACGAATGTAAGCCCTAACTAATAAAATTGGTAGGATGAAACACCTAAATATTTCTCCTCAAAGCTGAAGCCAAACATTAGGATAGCTTGGGAAGTCACCGAGGTTCTCCGCTGGATCCATGACAACCCCTATTTCTTCTTCCTTTGGATTCTACAATAAAATGTTCCAAATTTGAATCAAACCCCTTTCACACCTCTACGTCCGATTTCGTTGAAGAGTCCTACCATTTGAAATTCCTTGACGATAATATTTCTTGATTTTTATCGAGAGTCTTCTTAAGTGACTTTGGTCATGTAGGATGTAATTAACTATAGGGGCTTACCCTTATAGGAAGCATGTCTGAACCCAGCTTAATGTAAACCCTATTTAATACTTTATATTAAATAGGGGAACTTGTCGGCAAATACAAAGAAAATCCTATTTAATCTTTTATATTAAATAGGGGAACTTGTCGGCAAATACAAAGGTTTCAATAAACCCTATTTAATCCTTTATATTAAATAGGGGAACTTGTCGGCAAATACAAAGATTTCAGAACGGACGTCATACTTTCCTTAGTTTATTTGATCGAGCCTCATCCTCAAGTCTTGTGTTTATGCTTTATTTAATCTTTCATATTAAATAGGGGAACTTGTCGGCAAATACAAAGGTTTCGCAGACCAACTTAATTATTTATATTAAATAGGGGAACTTGTCGGCAAATACAAAGGTTTTGCAGACCAAACTGACGTCATACTTTCCTTAGTTTATTTGATCGAGCCTCATCCTCAATTCTTGTGTTTATCCTTCACCTATTTAATCCTTTATATTAAATAGGAGAACTTGTCAGCAAATACAAAGGTTTCGCAGACCTAACGGACCATATTAAATAGGGGAACTTGTCGGCAAATACAAAGGTTTCGCAGACCAAACAGACGTCATATATCTTAGTTTATTTGATCGAGCCTCATCCTCAAGTCTTGTGTTTATCCTTCGGGATAGATATAGGAGTTTATTTGATCGAGCCTCATCCTCAAGTCTTGTGTTTATCCTTTGGGATAGATACAGGATCCTATTTGATCGAGCCTCATCCTCAAGTCTTGTGTTTATCCTTCGGGATAGATATAGGATTTGAAGTACAATGCTATTTGATCGAGCCTCATCCTCAATTCTTGTGTTTATCCTTCGGGATAGATACAGGATTTGAGGCACAATGCTCTTTCATTTTAAACTATTTAAAATATGGGGTCAGTTTGATTTTACACTTCAACGTCCTTCCAAAGCGGGCGACGGGATTTCGATTCCAGCGACCGACAGCTTCTTACGGGCAACTCCCGATAAACAAACCATCCCTGAAATACGCCGACAGCTTCTGGCGACTCCGCTGGGGACAAGCTTTTCTCTCCATACAAATCAAAAAAAAATATTATCTTCACACATTGGTAATATGTCCATGTCCCTCTTGGACCAAATTACCCTTCTTCAGTTAGCATACTTTACCAATTTCTACCTTGGGAAAGTATAGTTAACTCCTTGGACTTCAGGACTAGTTGTTCAATCATCTTTAAACAGAGGGGTTCAGAAGGCCACTAAGGACTCTTTAAATTTTTATGTGGGGTCGGACCCCCAATAGGTGTGTTGGTGGATTAACTCCACCTGGGCATTTTTCTGCCACGAATTGGGTCCCTCGTTGGGTCCTAAACTTTCTCAAAACTCCTTTCCACATTTGTTTTGCTGCTTTGTAAATTAAATCAAATCATGTTGTGTTGCGTGCACTTCAAAATATTAATCAAATTTTACACCCTTTTAAATAATGAAGTTAAAATTACCTGTAAATTAAGACTCGCCCGGTCTACAGACTAACCTCTACTTTCAGTGCTTGTACTAAGGATTACGAGGTTTTTGGCCATATAGCTAACCCTAAAACTTTCTATTTTAAAGCCCACTGTGATGGCTTACCCAACGGTGACCTTTTCTTGCAACCTGTCGATGGATCACAATGCCCGTAACGTCGCTCCCACCATCAAGTTCGGAGCTGATTTAAGACCTCGAGGTTATCCTCGGGAAAGCCCCGTTCGTGGTAATGAAGATCGCTACCCCGGAAGTTCAAGAGCCGCCTGCAAAACTCAGTTTGAACTGTCTTCAAGACTTCCCTGCCGGCAAGAAGGTTAAAGCTGCTGCCGTCGCGATACCCGCCAAACCTGTTATCCCTGCTGCTGTTAAGGGAAAGGAAGTGATGATTGTTGAAGATTCAGCTGAAGGATTAACTGTTCCGCCACCCGTGTTTGAAATCGGGTCGAGCTANCAGGTCAAGCTCAAGGACTGTACCACTGACCCGAACTCAAAGGAGGAACCGCAATAGGAGAGTTCGGAGGGCGATCACAGCCCAGACTCTTGAGAACACACCTGATGAGGAGGATCCTCATCAAGTTGAAGAGGTATTACCAGAAGTTTACCCACTCCTGCGAGGAAGTAGATTCANTCAAAGAAGGAACCGCAATAGGAGAATTCGGAGGGCCATCAAAGTCCAGACTCCTGAAAACACACCTGATGAAGAGGTATTACCAAAAATTTACCCACTCCTGCGAGAAAGTAGATTCCATCCTTTGACAGATACTCATGGATATGAGAGTATCCGGAAGATTGTTGCTGCATTCCCATCACCTCATGGACATGGTGAGGAGGGAAAGAAATTCAGTCCCATCACCCGAGTTAGTGTAGTCTTCAGAAGGCTTGTTATTAAAGAAGGATGTTCTGTTAGTGAATTACTTAAACGAGTGGGACATGTAATTTCCCCTCATATGAAGAATGAAATTCTGAAGGATATTAAGTCTGCTAGAAAATCTCGTAGGTCGACTGTAGAGTCACTTACCCGTGTTCCCGCCTGGGTCTGTTTGGGAAACCGAGTCGATACTGTTATGGTCACCACCGGTCATGCCACCACCAGAACCATAGGTCGCCGACCGATTAAGTCAAGATTGGGTCCGAGAAGTTTACCCGTTATTCCTACAATCACGGAAAGAAATATAAGACGATTAACTGACACTGTAGCCGGTCTACACCACGGAGAGCATACCTTCCCTCGACATACCGATGTCTCTACTGAGAAGCCCAGTCCTGAGGCATCATCATCAAAAAGGAAGAAGGTATGGGTACCTAAGGTCGCGGCACCGATACAGTTCAGTGAACCTGCAAAACAGGAAGCAAAACCAGTGCCTGAAATATCTGACATCGTCGCGACAATAGCCAACGAGATGGAGGAACAGTTGAGGATTTCCATGAGGGTCCTCCAAATCTTAAAGCAATCAAAGAATTGATAATTGAAGAAAAAGTTGAGAAACTCAGGATTAAGATTTCTGAGTTGGCTCGAGAACACGTAGTTTCCGTCGATAGTGACAATGAGGATTTTGATTACAATGATTACTTGGAGAAAGATTTCATGGATGTCAATGTAATTAAACCAGAGCTACCACATCTGCGTGCGAGGCTCAACCTCACACTGAAGAGAACGCCGTAGATGAGCTGCGTAGGACTATCCTCCTCAGGGATGAACAAGTTGTTCTACTGGAGAAAAAAATAGAATAAATGACTGCAGCTATGACCGCCATGGCCACCATTCAGGGAAAATCACAAGCACCAAGATTGGCTTCTCCAGAGATTAACCAGCTATAAATCATACACATCGTAGTTGAAAGAAGGGAGGTTACTTTGACAGACAAAGAAGAACAATTGAAGAAGGATTCTCCATCAAGTGCCATGCCAGAAAAAGATTTCAAGCAAATGGTTGAAAAAGTACGGGATGCTTTAGCCTAGTCCAAGGGCGGTGCATCAATTTTAAAGGGTAGGCCTTACCCGGAGGAGTTTGATGTCGTGCCTTTCCCCAAGGGTTTTTTAACCCCAAACTTTAAGATATTCGATGAGACTGGAAATCCCAGACAGCACATAGCACATTTTCGAGCCAATTGTGGAAACACGAGGAGTAGCAAAGCTCTACTCTGCCATCAGTTAGTTAGCAGCTTGTCAGGAATTGCTTTCGACTGGTACGCTGACTTGCCCAACAAATCAGTTAAAACATTTTCTGAGTTGGAACAGTTATTTGTAAAAATATTTGCTGGGGCGCAACATCATGTGTCTATTGGAGAACTCATAATGGAGAAGCAGAAGCCTAGTGAAACCTTGACAGACTATATTTTGAGGTGGAGAAACCTTAGCATGAAATGTGAACCTCAGCTACAAGAACATCAAGAGATTGAGATTCTACTCAAAAGCATTCATGGGCCAGTAGCTTTCATGCTTAAGGGAACTCACCATCAAATCCTTTGAGAAGAAGTAAAGCCAACAGTCTTCAAGAAGAAATCACATGGAGCCACATGAAAAGGCTAAGGTAACCAGAGTATTCGAAAAGAAATCAGGGGTAGTCGCAACTGTCGACAAAGGAAAGCAGCCGATAATGATATATGCAGAAGATCATCATCAGTCTTCATCACAGTACCCTAAAAAACACAGCAGTCAATCCAACCAACGACCGTCTCAAGAGGGATCACCCCGAATAGCGGGTAAAAGAATATCCCTGTTAGAGCGACAGAAAGTTGTTTTTTACTTCAAAGATGAATCTGTACCTAAGATATTCAAAAGTTTGAAGAAGAAACCATAATTCAAACTACCTTATCCAAAGAAACCAGAAGAGGTGGATAAGAAGAATGAACCAAGTTATTGCCCGTACCACCGGTTGCTCGGTCACACTATAGACAAGTGTTTCATCTTTAAAGACTGGCTCGAGAAGAACCTCAAGGAAGAGAATATAACAATCCCAAAAGATTATTTGAGAGAACCTGAAAAAGGTTTTGTAAACATGATTTCAGCTGAGTCAATTTCCCTGATTGATCCATATGTTGGAACGAGGATGGAGTACAACTTGGGATGAACTCAAGAGGGTCCTTAATCAAATACAGGATTCATCAAAACAAGCTTCTACAAATACCAAACTTGGGATGAACTCAAGAGGGTCCTCAATCAAATGCAGGATTCGTCAAAACAAGCTTCTATAAATACCGAAGAAGGATGGAATGAGGTATGGAGCAGATCATCCAAGAAGATACTGAGCAAGCTACAGTCTGCATCAAAACAAGCCTCCATTCAGAGTCCGCAGTATACCGAGCCCGAGATGAAGATTTCACCAAAAAATTCGTCCTCGTCCAGGACAAAGAACAAGAAAAAGAAAAGCTTAACTGCCAGGAACAATAGCACAGGGGGTAGGATAGGGGTTGCCTCTACTAGATTGGTTGTCTTGGATTCGGGAAAGAAAGTCCTCAAACCCTTAACTTTGTATGATTATCTTTTTGTCCCTCCGGGGTTTTATGAATATAATGGTTATGATTGCGGCTACGTTTTGACTATTTCTGGTAATAATGTGACTGATTATAACCAAGCTAGTTGCGATCTTGATCCTCAAAATGATCCTCAAATCGTACTTGAGACCGATGAACTGGTTGTCAAGTCTAAAGAAGACATCAACGATATTGCTTATGACAGCACTGATAATGAAGAGCCAACTCTCGAGCGTCATGGTGCACCACTCGCCATCAACTTAGATTTAACCGACGAAGAGGAAAAGACACCGGAAGATTCAACAATGATATCTCAAAAATAAGAAATCACAGAAGTCAACTTGAGGAGTGGGAAAGTGTTACCACCAAGAACAGCTCCAGCAGACAAAGGAAAACAGATAATGACTCGAGAAGAGATACCCCCACCTCCGCTAGTGGAAGAACCACATAACCAAGACAAAATTGGAGGATCATACAAAGTATATTACAACGTTCTAGCTCATCTTAGGAAGTTGCCTGCCCGATTAAGCATCTACGACGCTCTAATCCTGTCAAAGGAGATGAGAGAATCTCTGGTTACAGCTTTGCTAGATCCAAAAATTTGCTTAGCTAAGTTGGCTAACACGTCCTCAGATGAAGTTTTCTTGTTGAGAGAATAGTCAGGGGTAACTTTTACAGACGAAGACTTGCTGCTCGGTACCGCCGACCAAAACCGTCTGCTCTACATCTCCGTCAACATTGGCAGATTTGTCTTAATCAGAGTTTTAGTGGATCCTGGAGCATCTCTTAACTTGATGAGTCTATGGACATTAGCATATTTGGACTTCGACATTCAGGAGCTCATCCCCGATAAGATGATGTTAAGAGGATTCAACCAAAAGGGAGAAAGAGCCCTTGGATCAATCTCATTACTTATGAAAGTTGGAGAACTTGTAACAACCGTTAAATTACATATCATCGATGCCGAGACCTCTTTTAACGCTCTATTGGGTCGACCGTGGACTCATGAGCATAACATGGTTCCATCATCCCTACACCAGTGCATTAAATACGGGTAAGATGGTCAAGAAAATTGCATCAAGGGAGATCTACAACCATTTTCAATGCATGAAGTTGGTATCCATGAAGATGCTGTCTACTACGCGCCTCCAAAGAAGACTGTCTTCTCGCACGAAATTTTGACACACAAAGATAAAGAATTAGAAGGATCACAAAAAGAAGGCCAAACAACTCCGCTTCAACAACCTTCTACCACTCCCCTACAGCGAGTTGGTGGAGGTTCTTCTAGTTCACGCACTCAAGGTCGAGGCCAGGGACGCGGACGAGGAAGGATCAATTTAATTGTTGAACGGACTAAGCCAACTATCAACATTGGTGATGAAGATAGTTCTGAAGATGAAGTAATAATGATAGAAGAAGCCTTAGTACGAGATATCCCTAGAAGATACAGAAAATATGAAACAATGTATGATCGGATAAACCACTATGTGGATATGCTATGACCCTTACTCTGATGAATGAATATTAAATAATGTATGATCCGATAAACCACTATGTGAATGCTATGACCCTCACTCTGATTCTCCCTCAAAAGGTCGAGAGTTTAGAGGTCAAGGAAGTCCGTAGTGTTTGTTCAAAGCCTATGACCCTCACTCTGATTCTCCCTCAAAAGGTCGAGAGTTTAGAGGTCAGGGAAGTCCATAGTGTTAGTTCAAAGCTGATCAAATTTTACAGTGCTTCTACCTCTACTGAGCTTGAAAAATATGTAAATTTGGATGTTGATTCTAATGAATTAATGGAAATGCCTACCTCTACTGAGCTTAAAAAACATGTAAATTTGGATGTTGATTCTAATGAATTAATGGAACAAAAACATGTAAATTTGGATGTTGATTCTAATGAATTAATGGAATTGCCTTTTGGTTACTTCAAAAGTTAATTCAACAGGGACATTTACGAAAACGAATGCCAAAAGATAAATTTCAACTTTTTGAAAAATTGTGGAATACTAAAAGACGAGCTCCCAATTCAAAAGAAGGTCTCGAATTTAGTACAGTGGGACCAGTCGATGATTCTGAATTTTGCATGGTTGTTACTAGTGAGTCAGAAGAGGATTGTATCGATGTAGAGGATGACTCTACTGATCAACCAATAGAAGATGCTCCGCCAAAATTTGAGGAATAAATTAAATCCACCATCGATGAATTGAAAGAGATTAACCTCGGGACTGAAGAACGACCCCCGGCCTACATTTATAAGTTCTCTACTTGATGACAAAGAGTCTGCAGAACTGGTCAAACTACTAGCAGAGTTCAAAGATTACTTTGCAGCAGCTACGATGAAATGTCAGGGCTTCGCAGAGGTTGCAGTCCATAAACTTGGGGTGAACAAGAATGTAACCCCAGTAAAACAAGCTCCCAGGAGAATGCGCCTTGAAATAGAACAACAATTCATCGTCGAGGTAAAGAAATTGATAGACACCAACTTCGTTAAAGAAGAGCAGTACCCCACGTGGTTAGCCAATATTGTACCAGTTAAAAAGAAAAATGGGCAGATCCGCGTTTGTGTCGACTTCAGAGATTTGAACAAAGCATGTCCAAAAGATGAGTTTCCACTACCTATACCAGAGATGATGGTGGATATCGCTTCGACACATGAGATTTTCTTCTTCATGGACGGATCATCGGGGGATAACCAAATCAAGATGGATCTCGAGGACGCAGCGTTTACAGCTTTCAGAACACCGATTGGAATTTTCTGCTACACAGTGATGTCGTTCGGCCTAAAGAACGTTGGAGCAACATATCAGCGTGCAATGACGAAGATTTTTGACGAGCTCATTCACAATCAAGTAGAATGTTACGTGGATGATCTGGTCATCAAAAGTAAACGGAAAATAGACCATTTGTACGATTTGAGGATTGTGTTTGAACGGTTACGACGACACGACCTTAAAATGAATCCCCTAAAGTGCGCTTTGGGCGTCACCTCTGGGAAATTTCTAGGATTCGTTGTCCGTCATCGGGGAATCAAGATCGACCCGGATAAGATTAAAGCTATCTTGGAAATGCCTCCCCCTAAAACCTTGAAGCAGTTACGTTCCTTCCAGGGAAAGTTGGCACATCTGAGACGCTTTATTTTTAATCTCTCAGGTAGGTGTCAGCCTTTCTCGGCATTAATTAAAAAGGACGCCAAATTTATTTGGGAAGAAAAATGCCAGCGGGCCTTTGAGGACGTTAAACAATATTTAATGACACCTCCTGTTTTGGCAGCCCCTATCCCAGGGAAACCATTGATACTTTATACCGCGGCTTTAGATGACTCTCTTGGAGCCCTCTTAGCCAAAGTCAATGAGGAGAGAAAAGAAAACGCTCTCTACTACCTGAGTCGTCGTCTAATACCGACGGAGATAAGATATCCATCTATTGAGAAGCATTATCTGGCACTAATTTTCCATTTAATACCAATGGAGATAAGGTATCCACCTATTGAGAAGCATTTTCTGGCGTTAATTTTTGCCGCTCAAAAGCTTAAACACTACATGCTTTTCTCATAAGATCACCCTAATTTTGAAAGTTAATCCATTGCAATATTTGATGACCCGACCAACACTCTCCGGACATTTAGCAAAATGGTCAATGATCTTATTGCAATTTGATATAACTTTTGTGCCCCTCCGTGCTATCAAGGGACAGATTTTAGCAGACTTTCTCGTTGCACACCCACTGCCAGCTGGGTCCTCTCTCAACGATGAATTACCAGACGAGCATATACTACAGATGAAATTTTCCAATGCGTAGTGCTGGGAAACGTACTTTGACGGTGCTTCATCAACCAGGAAAAATAAAGGATCAGGCACAATTATACCAGGAAAGGCAGGGATTGGTTTGATCTTTATCACGCCAGATAAGGGTATGTTGAGGTTTTAGTACCACCTGATGGAGCCATGTACCAACAATGCAACCGAATATGAAGCTTTAATCACCGGATTGGAATTGGCAATTTTGATGGATATAACAAACATTGTCATTTATGATGACTCTCGACTTGTCATCCAGCAATTCGCCGGACAATACAGAATTCTAAAGCCAAGATTAGCAGAATACCATCTGTACGTGATGAAGCTCCTGGAGCAGGTTCCTGAGGTGACTTTCTATCGGATTCCTCAGGGAGATAATGCTCATGACGACGCTTTAGAAAAACTCGCTAAGGAAATAGCGTGTTCCTCGAAGGATTCCATCAAAGTCACGGTTCAAGGAAGACGAGTTTTGTCTCAAAACGACTTCGAAACTCTACACAAGCTTGGAAAAGAAGAAACCGTAAATGTAGTAGCATGCATTAACGAAGATTGACGCAAGCCATTAATAGAATATCTACATACTGGAAAGCTGCCAGAAGGCAAGTCTGAGGCGCACCACATCACAAGAAGGGCCATGTCTTACGCCCTAGTGAGAAATTTTCTCTACAGAAGATCGTTCGACCAAATGTGGCTACGATGTTTCAGCAGAGCCGAGGCGCAAAATATTGTTAAAAAAGTACATGACACATTGTGTGGTGCTCACCAGTCGGGACCAAAAAAGAAAATGAAGATTAAAAGACTCGGATATTATTGGCCAACAAATTTTTTCGATTGCATGGATACTGCCAGAAGATGTTACCAATGCTAGGTACATGGGGTTGTCTTACACCAACCTCCGAATGTGCTACACCCAACTTTTGCCCTCGTGGCCATTTGAGTGTTGGGGCACAGACATAATAGGTCTGATAGACCCTCCATCTTCTAGAGGACATAGATTCATACTTACCGCTACATATTACTTCTCCAAATGGGCAGAGGCAGTACTGTTACGTGAGGTTACGGCACAGCACGTCCTTCAATTTTTCAAAAGCCAAATCGTCTACCGTTTCAGAGTACCTCAAAGAATAATCTCTGACAATGGGACAACTTTTAAAAGCACAAAGATCAACAATTTTGTCAGAAGACATGGGATAGATTGGAGATACTCTACAATTTACTATCCCAGAGCAAATGGTCGGGTTGAAGCTTTCAACAAAATACTGGTACAGATTTTGAAGAAAACACTGGATGAAAATAAAAGGGATTGGCATAACAAACAGTTAGAAGCCTTGTGGGCCTACCGGACGACTTTCAAGAATCCCACTCAATGTACACCTTATATGCTCGTGTACGGGACCGAGGTTGTGCTACCCTTAGAGATCCAGACAGCATCTCTCAGAATTGTCGTTGTCAACCGACACACAACGGAAGAAAGTACAAAACTCAGGCTTGAAGAACTGGAGAGACTTGAGGGAAAACGATTGTAAGCACAGCAATTGGAGCTCTACCAGGCAAATATGGTACAAGCTCATGACAAATTGGTCCGCCCTTAAAATTGGTGACCTTGTACTCGTGCTCAAAAGACCTATTCTTGCTCGCCGCAAAATAAGTGGAAAAATTGGTGACCTCGTACTCGTGCTCAAAAGACCTATTCTTGCTCGCCAAATAGGTGGAAAATTTGAGCCAACTTGGGAGGGACCATTTGTTGTTGAGAAGGTTTATACAGGAGGAGCCTACCAGTTAGTGGACTTCCGGGGCGAAAGACCCATGCTACCGATAAATGGATGTTACCTGAAAACCTATTACGTAGCCTAATGTTGTCCTACCTCCGCTTGCCTCTGCTGCTTTGAAACTTTGAAACCTTGATTGTTTTTAGGGTTATCTATATGGCCATATGTCTACGATCGGTTCCAAATTTTGTAATTAATCTCATATATAATGAAAAGTTTCAGAAAATTTTTGAACTTTACACGTTCTCTTTTCTACTTTTGGATTTAAAAATGTCATTAAATTAAAACAAAACTCACACATAAAATAAGTAATCCTTTTCACCAAAATAAACTAAAATTTACATTAATAAATACTCTGTTTTGTTCTTATTCACGCCAAACTTTGGCCCACTGATGTTTCTTTTTGTCGTCTACAAAAAAAAATGTCAGGACAGATGCTGATCTTTGCCTTCCAGGATGGCTAGAACCTTGCACTGAATGAAGAGATTGTGCCACAAGGAGGTGTCATAGATTTCGACATGGATTTCAACCAGATTGATATGGATTATGAAGGTCCTCTAATGGAGATAGTCAGCAATGATAAAAAGAAGGGACTACCCTCACTGTTGAGGGTGACCACTCAAGACGACGTGCCACGTAAGGGTAATAATGTGATAACAGAACAAAATCCGATGGAGGGGCCCAGCCGACTGCCCTCCATGATAACTACTCCAGCGAGGGGCTTAATAGCTGCCCACAGTGAACAAGTACCAAATACTCCACTCCGCAGAACACAACGCAGAAAGGCGAGCCGAAAGAAATAGAGAGCCTTTCTGCGACACGAGCGCAAGCGCCAAAGAAACATAAGTGGTTTTCTTACCCTCATTCCTTAGGAACATATCTACGATCCAGAGCTGAGAAAGACTTCCGCCAGCCTGCCTACTACAGACAAAGAATCAGGATTTCTGACAGGATCAGATGTACACCCGGTCTCAGATATCTTGTGCAGAGGTTGCCCAACATGCAACGTCGAGATACCAGCCAGGACATCAGTCATGAACGCATTTGTAGAATGCTCGAACTGCAATTTTTTACATCTACAGTGTTTCAATACCCTAGAAGAATACACTGCAAGCACCAACAAGTCTCAGACTCCATATTTTGTGGCAAATGAATCGTATGTCCCACTGGGGACGGATCAACGTGCACCGCAGAGCCCAGGATCATAAATCCCGCTTAAGGCTGAATCTCATATTTCGGATCGGCCAGCACCGGTTTGGATTCCTGCCGAAGCCCGGAGGAAAGAACGTCCTAGACAGCTGCTAGCTCCCGGTATGGTGGAATATTACAAAATAAGCAAGGTAAACAAAAGAGAATTCGAATTCTACGAAGAGGTTCAAGGAAAGTTTATCAACATATTAGAAGGACTGGAGTTATATACCAAGGTTTTCTCTGAAACTGATGAAAGAATCATCCTGGATTGCATCTTTGATTTGAGAGATAGAGGTCGAGCAGGCCTTCTCATGGAAATAACGTACTCCGAGCCGAAGAAGTGGATGTGGGGAAAGGGAAGAATCACCATCCAGTGCAGATGTTGCTACAATTTTACAAACGACAGACAGGGGAATCCGCCTTGGATTCTCAGAAACAACCAGGTGGATCCGTTACCACCGATGATAAAGTGGATGATAAAGAGAATGGTTAAGTGGAATATTCTACCTGCCACTTGCAGTCCTAACAGTTGCATCATCAACATTTACGAAGAAGGTGACTGCATTCCTCCGCACATTAACCATCATGACTTTGTGAGGTCTTTCTGCACGGTCTCACTCATGAGTAAAAGTAATATTTTGTTTGGAAAAGAAATCGACGTAATCGGCCCTGGTGAATTCAGAGGAGCTGTGGAAATTCCTCTCCCAGTTGGTTCAGTACTTGTTCTCAAGGACAACGGTGCAGACGTGGCCAAACACTGCATACCAGGAGTACGACACCGTAGGGTGTCCGTGACCTTCCGCAGGATGGATGAAAGTAAGATACCATATGGATTCCAGCAAGACCCGGAGTTGGAGGAACTGTTTCCTTACAAGCTATGAGAAGTTTGTACCTCTGAATACATGCAAAGGGAACTCTTATCCTGGAGCATGACTCAGAAGGTCTGCTTGATTAAGAGCTCGATATACCAAGCGCAGAGGATTCACTTGCTTTCTTTTAACAAGCATGACATATATCTGATGTAATCAGTCTATGATGTACTCATATCTTGAGAAGATTCTCAATGCATTTCAGCATGTATTACATGATGTACTCCCTTTGAGGCATTAGCCTATATTTGATCTGTAATATCTTTATTGAAGCAGATTAATGGAAATTCTTTCAAGTTGTGCCTTTTTGTCAATTGCCTTTTTGTGCGATGGATGAAAGCCGCGAACCATGCAATGGTTCAGAATTCCAATGAACAAAGAATGAAACGACAAATTTACAACAATTATTAAAACACAAATAAAAGATAATTGTAATTAATAAATAATAAAATTTCTTTCGAAAATCAACCAATTGAAATTAAAACTTTAAAAACAAATTTTGAAAAATTAAATTGTCATAAACGCAACAGGAAAATAAAACAAACCTGTTGAGTGGATACCTCCGTTTTCGGAATTTCCTACTCTTTGTGCGCGCGGCACAACCATCGTTGTCTACACTAACTCTCTACACATCCTCGCAGAATTTCACATTCTGCACAAAACTCCACAAAGCTCTACAAATCATTGTCAAGATCAACATTTCCACATGACACACTACCACAAATTCCACACCATAGGCTTTTTGAAAATTTCAATTCTCACATCTTCAAATCAGTACCTAAATTCTAATTCTCATCTTTTAAGGTTGATACCTAAATTTTGACTCTCTCCTTGAGATTAATACCTAAATTTCAATTCTCCCATCTTTGGGTTGATACCTACATTTCAATTCTCACTTCTGAATCAGTCCTACATTTCTGATTCCTTACATTTGAGGTCGGTCCTTACATTCCGACACTTTCTTTTGAGAATTGACCTACATTTCAATTCTCATTTCCAAATCAGTCCTACATTTCTGATTCTTTACATTTGAGGTTTCCTACATTTCAATTCTCATTTCTGAATCAGTCCTACATTTCTGATTCATTGCATTCGAGGTTGATACATTCTGACACTTTCTTTTGAGAATTGACCTACATTTCAATTCTCATTTCTGAATCAGTCTCACGTTTCTGATTCATTACATTTGAGGTCGGTCCTTACATTCCGAAACTTTCTTTTGAGAATTGTCCGACATTTCAATTCTCATTTCTGAATCAGTCCTACATTTCTGATTCATTACATTTGAGGTCAGTCCTTGCATTCCAACACATTCTTTTAAGAATTGACCTACATTTCAATTCTCATTTCCAAATTAGTCCTACATTTCTCATTCATTACATTTGAGGTCGGTCCTTACATTCTGACACTCTCTTTTAAGAATTGACCTACATTTCAATTCTCATTTCCGAATCAGTCCTACATTTTTTATTCTCTACGTTTGAGATCACCTACATTTCAATTCTCATTTCTGAATCAGTCCTACATTTCTGATTCATTGCATTCGAGGTTGATACATTCTGACACTTTCTTTTGAGAATTGACCTACATTTCAATTCTCATTTCTGAATCAGTCATAAATTTCTGATTCATTACATTTGAGGTCGGTCCTTACACTCTGACACCCTCTTTTGAGAATTGACCTACATTTCAATTCTCATTTCCGAATCAGTCCTAAATTTTTTATTCTTCACATTTGAGGTCGGACCTTACATTCCGACGCCTTCTTTTGAGAATTGACCTACCTTTCAATTGTCCTTTCTGAATCAGTCCTAAATTTCTGATTCTTCACATTTGAGGTTGGACCTTACATTCCGACACCTTCTTTTGAGAATTGACCTACCTTTCAATTCTCATTTCTAAATTAGCCCTAAATTTCTGATTCTTCACATTTTAGGTCTGACCTTATATTCCGATGCCTTCTTTTGAAAATTGACCTACCTTTCAATTCTCATTCCTGAATCAGTCTTACATTTCTGATTCATTACATTTGAGGTCGGTCCTTATATTCCGACACTCTCTTTTGAGAATTGACCTACATTTCAATTCTCATTTCTGAATCAGTCCTAAATTTCAGATTCTTTACATTTGAGGTCGGTCCTTACATTCTGACACTTTCTTTTGAGAATTGACCTACATTTTAATTCTCATTTCTGAATCAATCCTACATTTCTAATTCATTACATTCGAGGTCCCCTACATTTCAATTCTCATTTCTGAATCAGTCCTACATTTCTGATTCATTGCATTCGAGGTTGACTTACATTCCGACATTCTCTTTTGAGAATTGACCTACATTTCAATTCTCATTTCTGAATCAGGCCTACATTTCTGATTCTTTACATTCGAGGTCGGTCCTTACACTCCGACTCTCCCACTTTTTGAATCGATATTCGAATCTCAATTCCTACCTCGGGGTCAACACTTACATCTTGACTCCCATCCTTTAGAAATCTTTGAAATTTCATAACTCAAAGTTCACTCTTTGATCCCCAGTGAGAGTCCCTACTTCTCGGCTTGATTAAACACACACCTGCTAATTCCCCAACAGAAACAAATCACACACACAACTCTACACATACTTCTGAAGTCTGTTGACTTAGAAATTTGTATTGGTTTTTGTTGATCACGTCGGTCAACGCCAATACGTGCGGTGTGCTTGCCCATAACACCACACCTATTGGGGGTCCATTTGTTGACCTCATTTTTTGTTGAGGTTTAGTTTTTACTCTTTAGTAGCCTAACTGACAAAATGAGTGATGCCCTCATTTTTGGTTGAGGTTTAGTTTTTCCTCTTTAATAGCCTAGGTTCTAGCCATAGGACTTTTCCTATTGACTATTCCTAAAAAACTAGACTTGGAACCCTCACCATTAGAAATTCCAAACCCTTCTCCACTCAACCTGGAGTTCCACATATTGCTCCCAACCTCTATGTACTTAGTAGGTGGGGTCACTCCAACTATCCCATAACCCAAGCCTAGCTACCATTTACAATAATCAAATTTGGACTTAGCCCAAGGCTAACCCAAGCTAGACCCAAGTCTAGCCTACATGACCAAATTGATTAAAGTTCAAAATTCCCTCAAATTGACCCTCCAATTGAGCTCAAAATCATGACCAAATTGACTAAAAATCAAAATTCCCTCAAATTGACCCTTCAATTGAGCTCAAAACCTCTTCCCAACCATTTACAATAATCAATTTGTACCTAGCCCAAGGCTAACCCAAGCTAGACCCAAGCCTAGCCCAACATGACCAAAATAATTTAGACCTAGCCCAAGGCTAACCCAAGCTAGACCCAAGCCTAGCCCAACATGACCAAATTGATTGAATAAAATTCCTTCAAATTGACCTTTCAATTAAACTCAAAACCACTTCCATCCTTCACCAAAGTTATTCCTTGTGATCATCTACACCAAATTCAATAATAAATTGGGCCAATTGACATGGCTAGCCTAACCCAAACGCAATTTTTTATCATTTGCACCCACTTGGACCCATACACTAAATGTGACCTAACCACCCTAAGGCCACCTTAATGGTCGTTAAACTAAGCCATGACAACCACCATAACCCCATTTATATAAAAAGCCACCTCCACGGCCATGAGAAGGAGATGCACCCAAACTTATGCCCTAAGAGCCACCCCATGATCATTTTTATAAAAACTCACCTCCCACGGCCATGGGAGGTGTGCTATTCCTTAGAGAGGTCTCTCCAAACTTTACACAGAGCTTCCCTAAGATCCCCTCAGTGCATTCTAACCATTTTTCCTCACCCATTCCCATTGCCGGAGCCCAATTTTGAGGCCGAAAACCAGGACACNTGTGCTGAAATTTCCTTAGAGAGGTCTCTCCAAACTTTACACAGAGCTTTCCTAAGATCCCCTCAGTGCATTTCAACCATTTTTCCTCACCCATTCCCATTGTCGGACCCCATATTTGAGCTCGAACCCCTGCTGGAAACCAGGATAGAGCCCAATACACCTCCACACTCCACCAAACTTCATTATTTGTGCCCACACCTTCACAAGAGTGAAAGAAGCCAAAGCCCCATCAAATCCCCCTTCCAGAGAGCCTCTACCATAGCTCTAGACCAACACCCAAATCTGGTCGTGATTGAATTCATACCTAGGCCTTACACCAACACCAGGGACTTAATCCCTAGCCTCCTTGGACCCCAATGAATGTGCCGAGCACCTCTGATTGAAGCCTCCCTTATCAGAGTGAAGGTATAAAACTCCTCCTCCCGAGCTTATTTTGATTCTCCATTTACTTAAGCTTGATTTAATGGCATCTTAACTGTATGGATATGTTCGTCTCACTTAGACGAGTCCATAAGATCAAACCCGAAGTGATTTGGTTGAGCTAGGCCGAGATCTTAAGGTTTTAGTGTGGACGGGCACGGGATCATTCCATCGGGGACGATGAAGGGGAGTCGTTCGATCAAGTGTGTATCAAATGGACGGGGAAGATCGAGCCGGACAGCGCTTCGGGACATAAAAGCGGGTCGAGTCAGCAGCTACATGGTTGGTGGCGTCCAACCAGAGCGCGCCACGTATGCCTTCGGAGCTGCCTAGGATCTAGTTAGCACGCACTGTTTAAATAGATAAATATGTCTTTTTTCTATTTATTTAAATATCCTTAACTTAGAAAATACATAACTTTATGTAGAAAAATCACAAAAATAAAATTAAAACACCCTCTTACTCAGTGAACAGAGGAGAATAATGTAATAATGTCCATTTGGTGCATATTTTATTTTTAATTAATTAAACACTGTTTTGAATCATTTGATTCTCTATGCATATTGACACTTCACCTTGGCTTGAAATTTTCACATGTTGTAGCCTCTGTAAGGAGAAATATTCTCTGATTTTTCCAAAGTCAGAGGAGGTTCCTATATAGAGATACATTTTTTTTCAATTTATTTCACATCATTTCCTTGAAATAATCATGAAAATTAGCATATTGATTTGTAAAATCTTAAGAAAATTTTGGAAGGTCTACCATAACCAGAGAAATCTTTGGAAATAATTTCATGGGTCAAGTCATTTAAAACGTCCTTAAATTTTTCAAATACTAAATCACTAAGATAATTAATTTTGAAAAATATAAATATTTAAATTACTTGATTTTTTATCTTTNACTTATCATAAGAGTTTCAAAATATTTTGAGTTCATTTAATAACTTAAATTGATTTTTAAAGATAAATACCGNTTAAATATATTTTTATTTTTACTAAATCCCCCTGATATCAGAGAACTCAAAAAACTAAGTTTCATAATTTTTGGAGTTCTATTTTGATTTTTTAAAAATCATTTAAATTTCAAATTTGATGGTCACTTTTAAAAATCAATTAAAAATATTAAATAATCTCCAAATGACTTGAAATTTTTATGGTAAGTTTTCTGACTCATGGGTCATAATAGAGAACAAAAATCAAGTGATTTAAATCTCTGTGTGCTTCAAATTAAAAGTTTTAAGCAAATTAAGGTTTGCTCAAAACAGTGATGTTTTGATTCCTAAAAATCATGAAATTATTTCTTAAGACTACTCTAGCCATAGGAAACTTACATGAATTTTTTGTATAATTTTCAAAGCCACATTCAGTTTTCTATAATTATTTGAATAGAAAATGCATAAAAAATTAGAAAATTAAGATCTCTTTCTAGAGATCTTCTAAGTCTTTGATGTTAAGGTATTAATTCCATATGAATGGAGAATTGAAAAACCCCTAACCCTAATTTATTTTTAGAGGTATTAATTCCATATGAATGGAGAATTGAAAAACCCCTAACCCTAATTTATTTTTTAAAACGTATTAATTCCATATGAATGGAGAATTGAAAAACCCCTAACCCTAATTTATTTTTTAAAAATGCTCAAATTGTGAACAGAGGCTACAATATATAAAAATTTGGGGTCAAGGTGATAATCCAATATGAATGGAGAATTAAAATACCCCTAACCCTAATTCATTTTTTAAAAATAATTTATGCATCAAATTAATGTGAAGATAATTCCATATGATTCTCCTCTGTTCACTGAGTAAGAGAGTATTTTTATTTTATTTTTATGAATTTTCTATGCAAAGATATGGATTTTTGAAGTTTAGAGGTTATTTTCTGAATTTATTAAATACCCCTATTTATTTATTCAAACCACGGGCTGACTGGATCATCGGATCCGTCCAACAGCCACGCGGTGCACTTCTATTCGACGCTGTTTTCTGAGTCAGCTGCCATGCGGCCCGCCATATCGTTCCAGAGGATCATCCGACTTGATCTCCGCCATCCATTCAATACACGCAAGAATGGACGACATCCGTTCATCCTCCCCGATGGCCTTAACCGAGAGTCGTCCAACTTAAAACATTAATATCTCTCTCGTTTCTTAATGGATTTTGATGATTTTTTTTTAAATTGTTTGTCTTGAAGAGACGAACACATCTATATGGTAAACATACTATGAAATCAAGCCATCATAAATGGAGAGCTCGCAAAGGCTCGGGAGAGTAAGTGATGTTATACCTTTGCTCCAAGAGGTAGCCTCAATCAGAGATTCTTCACACCTTCGTTGGGTCCCAAAGAGCTTAAGGATGAAGCCTTTGGCTCTGGTGTAAGGACTATATATGATTTCGACCACAGCCGATTTTGGGTGTTGGTTGAGAGCTATGGTAGAGGCTATTTCAGAGGGGGAATTGATAGGGGTTTGGCTTCCTTCACTGTTGTGAAGGTGTAGAGCCAATTTGTTTGAAATTTGGTGCTGTGTAGGTTCAAATTGAAGTTTTTCCTGGTTTTGGGCAAGAATTTTAACTCAAAATTGGATTTCTGAGGTGGAATTGAGAGAGGGAAATGGATTGTAATGTGCTAAGAGACTCTTAGAGAAGCTCTCTGAGGAGTTTGGGAGGCCTTAGTAAAAAAGTTTTTATCCCACTATTCATGGCCATGGGGGAATATTTTATAGAAATTATCCAAGGGGAAGNTGAATGGAGAACTAGATTCACGTTGCCGACTCAAAATAGCTATATAAGATTAGTAATAAAGATGATGAAGATGTTCTTTTAAAAGGATAGAGTAGTGAAGATAAAGCGATCTNAATAGGGGAACTTGTCGGCAAATACAAAGGTTTCGCAGACCAAACGGACGTCATACTTTCCTTGGTTTATTTTGATCGAGCCTCATCCTCAATTTTTGTGTTTATCCTTTGGGATAGATACAAGATTTGAGGTACAATGCTCTTTCATTTTAAACTATGAAAATATGAGGTCAGTTTGATTTTATACTTCAACGTCCTTCTGAAGCGGGCGACGGGATTTCGATTCCAGCGACCAACATCTTCTTACGGGCAACCTCACAAACCAATCCCTGAAATAATGCCGACAGCTTCTGGCGACTCCGCTGGGGACAAGCTTTTCTCTCCATAAAAATCAAGAAATATTATTTTCACACATCGGTAATATGTCCATGTCCCTCTTAGACCAAATTACCCTTCTTTTGTTAACATACTTTACCCATTTCTACCTTGGGAAAGTATAGTTAACTCCTTGGACTTCAGGACTAACTGTTCAACCATCTTTGAACAGAGGGGTTCAGAAGGCCACTAAGGACTCTTTAAATTTTCATGTGGGGTCAGACTCCCAATAGGTGTGTTGGTGGATTAACTCCACCTGAGCATTTTTCTGCATCGAATTGGGTCCTGCACTGGGTCCTAAACTTTCTCACAAGTCCTTTTCACATTTGTTTTGCTTCTTTGCAAATTAAATCAAATTGTGTTGTACTGCACGCACTTCAAAATATTAATCAATTTTACACCCTTTCAAATAAAGATGTTAAAATTACCTGTAAATTAAGGCTCGCCCAGTCTACAGACTAACCTCTACTTTCAGTGCTTGCACTAAGGATTACAGGGTTTTTGGCCATATAGCTAACCCTAAAACTTTCTGTTTTAAAGCCCGCTGTGATGGCATACCCAACGCTGACCTTTTGTTGCAACCTACCGACGGATTGCAACGCCCGTAATGTCGCTCCCACCAACAAGTTTGGAGCTGGATTTCTGGACCTCGAGGTTATCCTCGGGAAAGCCCCGTTCGTGGTAATGAAGATCGCTACCCTGGAATTTCAAGAGCCATCTGCAGAACTCAGTTTGCACTGCCTTCAAGACTTCCCTGTCTGCAAGAAGGCTAAAGCTACTGCTGACATGACACCCATCAAATTCGCTAGCCCCGCTGCTGCTAATGGGAAAGAGGTAATGATTATTGAGAATCCGATTGAGGGATTAACTGTCCCACCATCTGTGTTTGAGATCGGATCAAGTTCAAGGACTGTACCTTTGACCCGTACTCAAAGGAGGAACCGCAATAGGAGAAATTGGAGGGCCAACAAAGCCCAGAATCCCGAAAATACACCTGATGAAGAGGAGCCTCATCAAGTTGAACAGGTAATACCGGAAATTTATCCACTCCTATGAAGGAGTAGATTCCATCCCCTGAGAGATACTGAAGGATATAAAAGTATCCGGAAGATTGCTGCTACATTGCCATCACCTCTTTAACATGGTGAGAAGGGAAAGAAATCCAGCCCCATCACCCGAGTTAGTGCAGTCTTCACAAGGCTTGCTATTAAAGAAGGATGTTCTGTTAGTGAATTACTTAAACGAGTGGGATATGCAATTTCCTCTCATACAAAGAATGAAATTTTGAAGGATATTAAGTCCGCTAGAAAATCTCATAGGTCGACTATAGAGTCACCTACCCGAGTTCCCATCTGGCTCCATTTGGGAAACCAAGTCAATACTGTTATGGTCACCACCGGTCATACCACCACCAGAACCACAGGTCGCCGACCAATTAAGTCAAGATTGGGTCCGAGGAGCTTACCCATCATTCCTGCAATCATGGAAAGAAAGACAAGACGATTACCTGACACTGTAGCCGGTCTACACCATGGGGAGCATACCTTCCCTCGACATACCGATGTCTCTACTAAGATGCCCCATCCTGAGGCATCATCATCAAAAAGGAAGAAGGTATGGGTACCTAAGATCGCTGCACCGATACAATCCAGTGAGCATGCAAGATAGAAAGAAAAACCAGTGCCTGAAATATCTGACATCGTCACAACAATAGCCAACGAGATGGAGGAACAAGTTGAGGATTTCCATCAGGGTCCTCCAGATCTTAAAGCAATCAAAAAATCGATAATTGAGGAAAAAGTTTAGAAACTCAGGATTGAGATTTCTGAGTTGGATCGAGAACACAGAGTTTCTGTCGATAGTGACAATGAAGATTTTAATTACAATGATTACTTGGAGGAAGATTTCATGGATTTCCATGTGATTGAAACCCGAGCTACCACATCTGCGCGCGAGGCTCAACCTCACACTGAAGAGAACGCCATAGATGAGATGCGTAGGGTTATCCTCCTCAGGGATGAACAAGTTTTTCTATTGGAGAAAAGAATAGAAGAAATGACTGCAGCTATGACCGCCATGACCACCATTCAGAGGCAATCACAAGCACCAAGATTGGCTTCTCCAAAGGTTAACCAACCAGAAATCATACACATTGCAGATGAAAGAAGAGAGGCTACTTTGACAGACAAAGAAGAACAACCGAAGAAGGTTTCTCCGTCAAGTGCCATGCCAGAAAAAAAGTTCAACCAAATGTTGAACAAGTACGGGATGCCTTAGGCCCAAGTCCAAGGGCGGTGCATCAATTTTAAAGGGTAGACCTTATCCGGAGGAATTTGATGTCGTGCCTTTCCCCAAGGGCTATGTAACCCCAAACTGTAAGATATTCGATGGGGCTGGAAATCCCAGACAACACATAGCATATTTTTGAGCCAATTGTGGAAACACAAGGAATAGCGAAGCTCTACTCTGCCAGCAGTTCGTTAGTAGCTTGTCAGGGATCGCTTTCGACTGGCACGCTGACCTGCCCAATGGGTCAGTTAAAACATTTTTTGAGTTGGAATAGTTATTTGTGAAAAGATTTGCTGGGGCACAGTATCATGTGTCTATTGGAGAACTCATGATGGAGAAGCAGAAGCCTAGTGAAACCTTAACAGACTATATTTTGAGATGGAGAAACATTAGCATGAAATGTGAACCTCAGCTACAGGAACATCAAGCGATTGAGCTTCTACTCAAAAGCATTCATGGAACAGTAGCTTTCATGCTTAAGGGACTCACCATCAAATCCTTCGAGAAGCTACGCAGTAAAGCTAGTAGTCTATAAGAAGAAATGAAGCACATGGAGCCACATGAAAAAGCTAAGGTGACCAGAGTGTTCGGAAAGAAATCAGTGGTAGTCGCAACCGTTGACAAAGGAAAGCAGCCAATAAAGATATATGCAGAGGATCATCATCAGTCTTCATCACAGTACCCTCAGAAACAAAGCAGTCAATCCAACCAACGATCGTCTCAGGAGGGATCACCTCGAACAACGGGTAAAAGAATATCTCTGTTAGAGCGACAGAAAGTTGTTTACTCCTTCAAATATGAAGCTGTACCTAAAATATTGAAAATCTTGATGAAGAAACTTGTTTACTCCTTCAAAGATGAAGCTGTACCTAAAATATTCAAAAGCTTGATGAAGAAATCAAGAATTCCAAACTGCCTGATCCAAAGAAACCTGAAGAGGTGGATAAGAAGAATGAACCAAATTATTGCCCATACCACCCCAAAGAAACCTGTGGATAAGAAGAATGAACCAAATTATTGCCCGTACCACCGGTTGCTTGGGCACACTTTAAACAAATGTTTTGTCTTTAAAGACTTGCTCGAGAAGAATCTCAAGGAAGAGAATATAACAGTCTCAAAGGAGTATTTAAGAGAAACTAAAAAAGGTTCCATAAACATGGTTTCAGCTGAGTCAATCTCCCCAATTGATCCATATGTCGGAACGGATGGATGGAGTACAACTTGGGATGAACTCAAGAGGGTCCTCAATCAAATGGAGGATTCATCGAAACAAGCTTCTATAAATATCGAAGAAGGATGGAATGAGGTTTGGAGCAGATCATCCAAGAAGATACTGAACAAGCTATAGTCTGCATCAAAACAAGCCTCCATTCAGAGTCTGCAGCATACCGAGCCCAAGATGAAGATTTCACCAGAAAATTCGTCATTGTTCAAGATGAAGAACAAGAAAAAGAAAAGCTTCACTACCAAGATCGATAGCACGGGGGGTAGGATCGGGGCTGCCTCTACTAGATTGGTTGTTTCGGATTTGGGGAAGAAAGTCCTCTAGCCCTTGACTTTGTATGATTATCTTTTTGTCCCTCCGGGGTCTTATGAATATAATGGTTGTGATTTAGGCGACTTTGTATGATTATCTTTTTGTCCCTCCGGGGTCTTATGAATATAATGGTTGTGATTTCGACTACGTTTTGACTATTTCTGGTAATAACGTGACTGATTATGACCAAGCTAGTTGCGATCTCGATCATCAAAATGATCTTCAAATCGTACTTGAGTCGATGAACTTGTTGTCAAGTCTAAAGAAGACATCAAAGATAGTGCTTGCGACAGCACTGATAACGAAGAGCCAACTCTCGAGCGTCATGGTACACCGCTCGCCATCAACTTAGATCTCTCCAACAAAGAGGAAAAGACACTGGAAGATTCAATAAGNAGATCTTTCCGAATGAAAGGAAAATACATCAAAAGATTTTACAAAGATATCTCAAGAAGAAGAAATCATGGAAGTTAACTTAAGAAATCGAAAAGTGTTACCACCAAGAACAGCTCCAACAGACAAAGGAAAACAGATAATGACTCGAGAAGAGATACCCCCACCTCCACCAGTGGAAGAACCACATAACCAAGACAAAATAGGAGGATCATACAAAATATATTACAATTCCAGTGGAAGAACCACATAATCAAGATAAAATTGGAGGACCCTACAAAGTAGACTACAACGAGAATAAAATCGAAGGATCATACAAAGTAGACTACAACGTGCTAGCTCATCTTAGGAAGTTGCCGGCCCAATTAAGCATCTACGACGCTCTAATCCTATCAAAGGAGATGAGAGAATCTCTTGCTACAGCTTTGCTAGATCCAGAAATTTGCTTAGCTCAGTTGGCTAGCACATCCTCAGATGAAGTTTGCTCTTTGAGAGAATAGTCAGGGGTAACCTTTACAGACGAAGACTTGCTACTTGGTACCGCCGACCACAATCGTCTGCTCTACATCTCCGTCAACATTGGCAGATTTGTGTTATCCAGAGTTTTAGTGGATCCTGGAGCATCTCTTAACTTGATGAGTCTATGGACATTAGCATATTTGGACTTCGACGTTCAAGAGCTCATCCCCGATAAGATGATGTAAAGAGGATTCAACCAAAAGGGAGAAAGAGCCCTTGGATCAATCTCATTACTTATGAAAGTTTGAGAACTTGTAACAACAGTTAAAATTTCATATCATCAAGCCGAGACCTCTTTTAACGCTCTGTTGGGTCGACCGTGGATTCATGAGCATAACATGGTTCCATCATCTTTACATCAGTGCATTAAATGCCGGAAAGATGGCCAAGAAAATTGCATCAAAGGAGACCTACAGCCATTTTCAGTGCACGAAGTTGGTACACGAAGACGCCGCCTACTACGCGCCTCCAAAGAAGGCTGTCTTCTCGCGCGAAATTTTGGCAAACAAAGATAAAGATTCAGAGGGATCACAAAAAGAAGGCCATACAACTCCGCTTCAACAACCTTCTACCACTCCCCTACATCGAGTTGGTGGAGGTTCTTCTAGTTCACGCACCCGAGGTCGTGGCCGGGGATGCGGACGAGGAAAGATCAATTTAATTGTTGAACAGACTAGGCCAACTATCAACATTGGTCATGAATATAGTTCTGAAGATGAGGTAATGATGACAAAACAGAATAAGCCTCAGTACAAGATATCCCTAGAAGATACAGAGAGAAATGAATATGAAACAATGTATGATCGGTTAAACTACTATGTGGATATGCTATGACCCTCACTCCGATTCTCCCTCAAAAGATCAAGAGTTTAGAGGTCAAGTAAGTCCGTAGTGTTACTATGACCCTCACTCTGATTCTCCCTCAAAAGGTCGAGAGTTTAGAGGTCAGGGAAGTCCATAGTGTTAGTTCAAAGCTGATCAAATTTTACCGTGCTTCTACCTCTACTGAGCTTGAAAAACATGTAAATTGGGATGGTGATTCTAATGAATTAATGGAATTGCCTTTTGGTTAGTTCTCGCCTTGTGTTCAAAAGTTAATTCAACAGGTCTAATGAATTAATGGAATTGCCTTTTGGTTACTTCTCGCATTGTGTTCAAAAGTTAATTCAACCTGGACAATGAATTAATGGAATTACCTTTTGGTTACTTCTTGCCTTGTGTTCAAAAGTTAATTCAACAAGGATGAATTAATGGAATTGCCTTTTGGTTACTTCTCGCCTTGTGTTTAAAAGTTAATTCAACAGCGTGAATTAATGGAATTGCCTTTTGGTTACTTCTCGCCTTGTGTTCAAAAGTTAATTCAACAGGTGAATTAATGAAATTCCTTTTGGTTACTTCTCGCCTTGTGTTCAAAAGTTAATTCAACAGGGACACTTACCGAAATGAATGCCACTTCTTGCCTTGCTGTTCAAAAGTTAATTCAACAGGGACATTTACCAAAACAAATGCCAAAAGATAAATTCCAACTCTTGGAAAAATTGTGGAATACTATAAGACGAACTCCCAATTCAAAAGAAGGTCTCAGATTTGGTACAGTGGGATTAGTCGATGATTCTGAATTTATCATGGCTGTTACTAATGAGTCTCAGAAGAGGATTGCCTCGATGTAGAGGATGACTCTACTAATCAACCAATAGAAGATGCTCCCCCAAAAAAGGATTGTCTCGATGTAGAGGATGACTCTACTGATCAACCAATAGAAGATGCTCCCCCAGAATTTGAGGAAGAAATTACATCTACTATTGATGAATTGAAAGAGATTAACCTCGAGACTGAAGAACGACCCCAACCTACATTTATAAGTTCTCTACTTCATGAAAAAGAGTCCGCAGAATTGGTCAAACTAATAGCAGAATTCAAAGATTGCTTCGCGTGGAGCTATGACGAAGTGTNATAGGACTACTTGGCCTTAGGATTCACCCTGGGTGTTGGTTTGGAGTTAAGGTATACCATACCCCCACAATATCTTGGCTAAGATCAATACATGAAAGTCCAAAATGGGGATTTCATTGATCCATGGTTCATTTAGAATGAATACTTATCCAATTCAACTTGAAATGCCCAACTTGGTCTTTTGCCCTAGACACCTCCAAATTACCTAACTGCCCTTGGACCCCAAATTTGGCCAAAATTCCTAAATTCTGCCAAAATACCTAAAATTGATCAAAACACATTTCAAACATTTCCCAAATTTTGCCAAATTACCCAAAATTGATCAAAACCCATTTCAAACACCTTGAATACACCCCAAATTTTGCCAAAATACCCAAAACTATCAAAACTCATTCCAAACACTTTGAATACATCAAAATTTGCCAAAACTGACAAAAATGACCAAGTTACCAAAATGCCCCTCCATGGCCCAAAAATCCAAAAAATCCAAAAATTCCAAAAATTCACAAAAAAATCCCAATAAATCCAAAATATTTCCAATTTCATTTTGTCTCACTACACCTTTATTTGGTCAATTTGACCATCTTTGACTATTCCCAATTTCATTTTGTCCAACTACACCATAGTCCAATTTGGTCAATTTTACCATCTTTGATAAAACATTTGACCATAAATTTGCATTGGTAAAACCTTTTGATCATCTAATTTGGTTTAAATCTAAAATTCATTTTGTCCAACTACACCTTGGTTCAATTTGGTCAATATGACCATCTTTGACAAAATCCTTTCAAAATCAACCATCAATTGGCCTTGGTGAAGCCTCAAATCCATTTGATTTTGACCTAAATCCAAAATTCCCAAGATTAGCCCCAATATTGGCTAACACCCCAAATCTCAACAATTGAATGCCTTAAACCTCAAATTAGCATCCAATTTTTGTTGAAAATCCTTTATAAGGTCATTTGTGACCAAATACAACAATCAATTTAAGCTTAGTCTAGCCCCAATATTGGCTAATACCCCAAATCTCAACAATTGAATGCCTTAGATCTCAAATTGGCACCAATTTTTGTTGAAAATCCTTTATAAGGTCATTTTTGACCAAACACAACAATCAATTTGAGCATTTTTGTTTAAAATCCTTTATAAGGTCATTTTTGACCAAACACAACAATCAATTTGAGCTTGGCCCAAAGTTAGCTTAATTTTGACCCAAATTAGATCCATATGCCTAAATTGGGTCTAAATCCAAATTTCATCAAAATCCACTAAATCAACTTCAAAAAAATTTTCATCCTTCATGAAAGTTGTTTATCATGACATTTTACACCAAACCCTACAAT
>JXCR01148708.1:450888-513279 GCA_002079205.1 Phalaenopsis hybrid cultivar | reverse complement strand
TTTAGTAGCCTAAGGTCTAGCCATAGGATTTTCCTATTGATTATTCTTAGAAAACTAGACATAGAACCCTCACCATTATAAATTCTACCCTCTTCTTTACTCAACTTGAAGTGCCACATGTTGGTCTCAACCTCGAGCATTTAGTAGCTGGGATCACTGTGGGGGAAACTCAAGATGAGTCACCCTTAGGACTGTTGGACCTTAAGGTTAACCCTGGGTGTTGGTCTGGAGCTAAGGCACTCACTACACTCACTGCACTCATCTACACTGATGTACACCTNTCACATTTCGAGGTCGATACCTAAATTTCAACTCTCTCCTTGGGATTGATACCTACATTTCAATTCTCTCATTTTTAGATTGATACCTACATTTCAATTCTCTCATCTTTGGATTGATACCTACATTTCAATTCTCGCATCTTTGAATTGATACCTACATTTCAATTTTCACTTCTGAATTAGTCCTACATTTTTGATTCATTTCATTCAAGGTCGGTCCTTACATTCTGACACCCTCTTTTGAGAATTGACCTGCATTTCAATCCTCATTTCTGAATCAGTCCTACATTTCTGATTCATTACATTCGAGGTCGATCCTTACATTATGACACCCTCTTTTGAGAATTGACCTACATTTCAATTCTCATTCCCGAATCAGTCCTACACTTCTGATTCATTACATTCAAGGTGAGTCCTTACATTCCGACATTCTTTTTTGAGAATTGATATATATTTTAATTCTCATTCCTATATTTTTGATTCGTTACATTCGAGGTCGATCCTTGCATTCTGACATTCTCTTTTGAGAATTGATATACATTTCAATTCTCATTCCTACATTTCTGATTCATTACATTTGAGTTTGGTCCTTACATTCTGACACTCTCTTTTGAGAATTGGCCTACATTTCAATTCTCATTTTCGAATCAGTCCTACATTTCTGATTCATTACAGTCGAGGTCGGTCCTTACATTCCAACTCTATCTCTCTTTCTCTCTTTTTGAATTGATATATGAATTTCAATTCCCACCTCGGGGTCATCACTTACATACTGACTCCCATCCTTTGGAAATCATTGAAATTTCATAACTCAAAGTCCACTCTCCAATCCCCAGCGAGAGTCCCTACTTCTCTGCTTGATTAAGCACACACATGCTAATTCCCCGGCCGAAACAAATCACACAGACAACCTTACACATATTTTCGGGTCTGTTAACTTAGAGGTTGTATGTGTTTTTGTTGAACTCGTCGGTCAATGCCAATATGCGCGGTGTGCCGTCCCAGCACACCCCATCAATTAGGGGTCCATTTGTTGACCTCACTTTTGGTTGAGGTTCAATTTTTCCCTTTTAGTAGCCTAAGGTCTAGCCATAGGATTTTCCTATTGATTATTCTTAGAAAACTAGACATAGAACCCTCACCATTATAAATTCTACCCTCTTCTTTACTCAACTTGAAGTGCCACATGTTGGTCTCAACCTCGAGCATTTAGTAGCTGGGATCACTGTGGGGGAAACTCAAGATGAGTCACCCTTAGGACTGTTGGACCTTAAGGTTAACCCTGGGTGTTGGTCTGGAGCTAAGGCACTCACTACACTCACTGCACTCATCTACACTGATGTACACCTACATTCACTCACAACCCTAAACTCAAATTTCTAGCCTAGATCCCTTGATCTTTTGAAATACTCATGTAGATGGTCCCCTAAAGCTACTACCCCTAGGGCTATGGTTTGGCTAAGACTACTATGTAGAGGACCCAAAATGGGGTTTCCATTGATCCATGGCTTGTTGGTGATGATTGGTACCTCAACTTTACCAAAATACCCATCTTAACAATTTACCCCTAAAAGCAAATGGTCAACCCAAAGGTCCAACAATCCTAAGGGTCTCTCATCTTGAGTTTCCCCCACAGTGACCCCACCTACTAAGCATTTAGAGGTTGAGAGCAATATGTGGAACTTCAAGTTTAGTGGAGAAGAGTTTAGAATTTCTAATGGCGAGGGTTCCATCTCTAGTTTACTAGGAATAGTCAACAGGAAAAGTCCTATGGCTAAACCCTAGGCTATTAAAGAGGAGAAACTAAACCTTAACCAAAATTGAGGTCAACAAGTCTTCTTAAGTGACTTTGGTCATTTAAGATGTAATTAAATATAGGGGCTTGCCATTATAGGAAGCATGTCCAAACCCAGCTTAATATAAACCCTATTTAATCCTTTATATTAATTAGGGGAACTTGTCGATAAATACAAAGGTTTCGANAGCGGGCGGCAATTTAGGCAGTTACTTTCTACACGATTCCGAGAGTTATTTTAAGGGTGCTGACGGTTGAGATGAAGTTTTTCAGCAATCTTAGGAGTAGGGTAAATGTCCCAAGTCCTAGACAGTAGGTAGGAGTAGGAATACTTGTTCTAGAGAGATTTGAGAGAATCTATNGACGGGATTTCGATTCCGGTGACAGACAGCTTCTTACGGGCAACCCCACAAACAAACCATCCCCGAAATAATGCCGACATAATGGCATAAGGTTAATGCTTGCACTTAAATAACATAAAGCTTTCTCATAAAATTTATCTCCTATTGCATATGGAATTGTAAAGCTACTAGGATCTTTAAGTTTTTCAGGAAGGTTCTTCTTAATTATCACACTGCGCTCCTCACTAAGTGCATNTCCTTCGGGATAGATACAGGATTTTAGGTACAGTGCTCTTTCATTTTAAACTATGAAAAATATGGGGTCAGTGTTATTTCATACTTCAATCTCCTTCCGAAGCGGGCGACGGGATTTTGATTCTGGTGACCGATAGCTTCTTACGGGCAACTCCCCTCTAACCCCGAAATAGCGCCGACACCAACAGAAAAGACCTCTTTCCTTTACCCTTTCTAGATCAAATGTTGGATAGATTGGTTAGGAAAAAATATTATTGCTTTCTAGATGGATATACCAGATATCACCAAATTCCAATTGCTCCAGAGGATCAATAGAAAACAACATTTATAAGCCCATATGGAACATTTGCTTTTCGTAGAATGTCTTTTGGACTATGCAATGCACTTGTAACATTTCAAAGATGCATGATGTCAATTTTTAGCAATTTTATAGAGCATGGAATAGAAGTATTTATGGATGATTTTTCTATATTTTGGACTTTGTTTGAGTTATGTCTTAATAATCTACAAAAATTTCTGGAGATATGTGAAAAAATCAACCTAGTCTTAAATTGGGAAATATGTCAATTTATGGTTGCAGGAGATATTGTTCTTGGGCAAAAAAATTCTAAAAAAGGCATGGAAGTAGATCCTTTAAAAATCGAGTTATAGAAAAATTACCACCTCCTAATAATGTTAAAGGGGTGAGAAGTTTTCTAGGACATGCTGGTTTTTACAAGCGCTACATAAAATTTTTTTCAAAAATAACTAAACCCCTATGCCAACTTTTAGAAAAAGATACGAAATTTGATTTTAATGAGGAATGCATAACAACATTTGAATTATTAAAGAAAAAATTAATGACTACACTTATAATAGTACCACCTGACTCGGAGAAACTATTTGAAATAATGTGTGATGCTAGTGATTATGCTATTGGGGTTGTATTAGGACAAAGGCATGACAAAGCTTTTTAAGTTATATATTATGCTAGTAAAACTCTAAATAATACTCAAATTAATTATATTACTACTGAAAGAGAGTTATTAGCTTTTGTTTATGCCTTTGATAAATTTAGATCTTATTCAATTGAAACTAAATGTATAGTGCATACAGATCATTCTACTATTAAATACTTGATGCAAAAGAAGGATGTTAAATCAAGATTAATTAGATGAATACTTCTATTGCAAGCATTTGATTTTATTGTGGTGGATAGAAAGGGAAATAATAATCAAATAGATGAACATTTGTCTAGAATAGAAATAGAAATATTAACTAATTTTGCAAATGAAATTTTAGAAAATTTCCCCGATGAAGACTTATATAGTATTGATGAAGTGGATGTATTGTGGTATGTTGATCTAGTAAACTATATTGTAAGTGACATTCTACCACCTGATATCAAGAATCCACAATTAAAGAAATTTATCTATGATTCGAAGGACTATTTTTGGGATGATCCATATTTATATAAACAATGTAAAGATTTAATAGTTAGAAGATGTGTGTCTTATGAAGAAACTCAACAGATAATTGAAAGATGCCATGATGCTGAATTTGGAGGACATTTTGGAATAAATAGAACTGTATATAGAATTTTGCAACCTAGATTTTATTGGCCTACTATTTTTAGAGATGTTAATGAATTTATTAAAATATGTGATAGATTTCAATGAGTAGGAAATTTTTTCAGAAGAGACGAAATGCCTCTAAATTACACATTAGAAGTTGAAATTTTTTATGTGTGGGGATTAGACTTTATAAGACCATTTATGCCTTCATTAAAAAAATTATATATATATTACTTATTGTTGATTATATATGTAAGTGGATTGAAACTATTGTTGTGCCTAGATGTGATGTTCGGAGTGTTTCCAAATTTTTAATTAAAAATATTTTTACAAGATATAGAATGCTGAGGGTAATTTTTGCTGATGGAGGATCTTATTTCAAGAATAAGAAAATCAAAAAATCAATCAAGAAATATGATATAATGCATAGATTTTCTATTATTTATCATCCACAAACTAGTGGTCTAGAAGAAATATTGAATCGTGAAATTAAACACATTTTAGAAAAAGTTGTAAATTCTTATAAATTGGATTGGTCTGCTAGACTAGATACTGCATTATTGGCATACGTAACTGCTTATAAAACTCCTATAGGAACGTCCCCATATAGATTTTTTTTTGTAAAAACTTGTCATTTATCAGTAGAGTTGGAACATAAAGCATTTTAGGCTATTAAAAAATTTAATTTTAATTTAAAGGATGCTGGTGAGAAAAGGTTTTCTCAACACAATGAACTAAAGCATTTTGGGCTATTAAAGAGTTTAATTTTAATTTAAAGGATGCTGGTGAGAAAAGGTTTTTGCAACTCAATGAACTTGAGTAATTTAATTTTAATATAAAAGATGCTGGTGAGAAAAAATTATTGCAACTCAATGAACTTGAGGAGATTATAATGAAGCATATGATAATGTGAAAATCTATAAAGAGAAAATGAAAATATGGCATGATCGAAAGATTGTTAAGAAGAAATTTGAACATGGACAAGAAATTCTACTATATATTACAAGATTGAGATTGTTTCAAAGAAAACTAAAATCCAGATGGTTAGGACCTTTTAAAATGATTAAAGTCTATCATTATGAAATTGTTGTTATTAAAGATCCTAACACTAGAAAGATATTTAAAGTTAATTGGCATCATTTGAAACATTATTATGAAGGGCACATACCTCAATTTAAAGAAGTTTTAATGTTAAGTCAACCCAACTAAACAAATGGTATGGCGGGCTGACGACGTTAAACCAAGTGCTTTGTGGGATGCAACCCATACTTATAGTGCTATGTATTACTATTTAGTTTGTTAAGTATTTTATATATTAGTAGATAATATTCCTACGTAATTGCATTTATTATAAATTAAGTCAAATATTGGTAATGGAGGATGATTTAGAATCGAATTGAATAAAAAAAATGAAAATCACAATTTTGGCCACTGGCGCTGACGACGCCCTAGATAACGGACATCAGCGTCGGCAACGCTAATCGGGAGCACTGACAGCGCTGAGTGCATTTGGACGGTTTTAGATGACTTTTGGTAGGTTATGGCGTGATTTCACTTCATAATAACCGTCGTGACGAGTTTAGAAAGGCCTAGAAACATCCTTTGATACCTAGTAACTTCCTATTTTCAGATTCCATGGCTTCCAATTCCAGAAATACTTTGAGGTATGAAGATTTCAACAAAAGAAAGTTTATTAGTTTTGGCGTGCAGCGATTATACGATAAATTTATTATGAAGAGGAGATTGATCAAGGAAAGAGGATTTTTTAATCATGAAATGATCAATCTTACTGGTCCGATTGATAAAATCATTCAGCAAAGGTGTTGGGAAGATCTGTGTTACACTACGTCTACAGTTATCGTACATGTGGTGAAAGAGTTTTATGCAAACTTACATGAAATTACTCAAGGTGTTGTCTTGTACGAGGTAAGGCTGTACCAAGGATTAATGAATTGTATATGATAGACAACCTTCCAATTTATCATTATACAAATTTCATTCCTACACGAGATTTGAAGAAAGACATGTATAATCTTCTGACGGATGAAAGTGATATGTGGGAGATATGAGATGAAGGATATTTTAGTTTCTCCACTTCATTATTTAATCCATTTTAGAAGCAATGACATTTCTTTATTGCTGCAAAATTATTCCCTACTATAAAAATTAGTAGAGTCACCAAAGAATGTGCTATTTTAAATTACTGCATTCAAATAGAAAAACTCATTGATATAGGGTCTATTATATTTAAATCTATTATGGGTATCCTAACTAATGGACCAATTTATGGACTTGGGCATTCATCCACCATCTTTTTTATTTGCAATTAAGCCCAAGTTCCATATAAAAGTTAAGAAAAGACTTTATTACCTTGGGAGCCCATGAATCCTATACATGAGAATTATTGTGAAAATGGAAATGAAGTATTAGAAGGCATCATAGATCAATCTTTACATGCTTCAACTCCATTAATACCACCAACAGTCTGAAGTTTATTTGCTTTGGAAAAGAAATTGAAGAAAATTTAAAGGAAACTTCAGAGTATTATGAATGCAGTAGGAGAACTTAAATACCTTTTCGATCACTTAGAATGGAGAGTGAAAGAAAATTTTTATCACACTGGAACTTTTGAAGCAGGAATAGTTTAGATATTTAAAGGAAAAGAGTGGATTGAAGAAAATTTGAGAAATCAATTTCCGTACCGATCCTTCTACAACTTATATGTTCATTACCATTTTATGGGAGATATCAGAGGAGGAGAAAGCACTGAAGAAGAGACATAATAATTGAAGACTTTAAATTCTCTATTTATTTTAGAACATTATATATATTTAGTGTAATTGTGTGGATTTAATTTGGTTTGTTTTTTTTGTTGCTTTTTGCTTTAGAATTCTGAACTTTTATTATGTGTATAGCTTTGTAACAGCGTTTAGTGTTGTGGCTTGATTTCAACGCTAATTTATAATTAGTCTGTTTAATATGTAATTGTGTAATTTTAAAAATTGTGTTTGTAAAAAGTGTACTTTCATATATAAAAGTTAGTTTGTTGTTGTTTGTGAAAATTCGTGGTTTTGAAATATTTTGTTCGTAAATTATTGTTAGATAAAAATTTATGTCTAAAATACTAAAAATTTATGGAGTAAGTTGAGAAGAAATTGAAAATTTAAAAAAAAACCAAAATATGGAATTTTTTGGGCTTTTAGCGCCAACAACGCTGGAATTGGCGCCGACGGGCCCTTTACCCGACAACAGATTTTAACTCCTAAAAATTCACAATTTTTACTGTTACCACCATTTTTATGCTTAAGTCATCTTTAATCTTTGGTTTGGGTAGCTAGAGCTTGATTTTGGGTGGATTTGATGCGATTTAGAGGCTAAAAGATTTCATATTTCATCTTCTCTAGGTAAGAGCTACACTTTAAACCAAATTTTTTTTATTTTCACCAGGGATTTATCTCACATGGCAAGGAGCCGAAAATATGGACATTTTTTTAGAAAGTTTTAAGAAAATGCTTTGGTGATGAACTCTTATTTAGTGATTTGAAGTTTAAAATGTTTTACATTTTGATTTTTGGAATTTTAGAATATATTCAGATTTTTCAAAATTTTCTAGATTTTCTTTGGCACCTAGATTGAGAAAAAGAAAAGTAGAATATGACGAGCAGAGATTTGTTAGCCTTAGAGCCAGTGTTCGATTTCATAGCATTTGTAAGAATAAGAAAGTAATTTAGGACTAAGGTTTTAAAAATCTAGGAGAAGTTGAACGTTTGATTATTGCTCGACAATGGGAAAATTTTTACTATTTTACTGTCGATGCGATAGCTGAGATTCTAATGGAATTTTATGCCAATTTTATGCCAACCTTCCTGAAGCTTCTGATGATTATGTATTTGTTCGTGGAAAAAAGGGTAGAATTTACTCCATAGAAAATAAATGAGTTTTATTCTATAGAAGATGTGTACAGATACCAGTATCATTCTTTTTCTCTTACAGATCAGGCTTTAGATGAAATTATTTCTTTACTGACTAGTGAAAAAGGGGCTTGGAATGAAAAAAATGGAGTTAAAGTTAACTTTCCCATTTCTATGTTAAATGTAGTATCTAAAGCCAGACACTATTTTATTTTTGGGAGGATGATTCTAACGAATCATCATAGTGAAGTGGCCAAGGATAGAGCCATCCTGAACTACTGTATTCAGCAAGTGATGGATATAAATGTAGGCTCTATCATTTTTATGAACAATTGATCTATTGCTCTGGGAGATACCATTGGTGGATTGACACACCTGCTCTTATTTACACATTTTGTGAGCAGGCAGGAGTTGATTTCAGACCTAATTAGGAGAGGATTGAGCCTTAGAGACTCATTGGGCCTGCCAACATCAAGACTTATGAGTCCTATGTTGATTAGAGATTTGGAAGGCAGGCCAGGGATATTCCTTCTACTTCTAGAACCCTTAGTGAGCCTACTTGAAGTGACCTCAGCAATAGGGAGTTGTTGAATCAGATGATGATACAACATGGATATATTTTGAGGATAGATCATATGATGCAGAATATAGAGGCCTGAAATGCTCACACGAACGATTCCATTCACCAGAAATTTGAGTATGATGCTGCTGATGATGATGCTTTAGTGAGATACCTGAGGGGTGACCTTACAGTTTAGTTCCCTATTCACCCTACTTATACTCCATATCAGCAACAGACGTTAGATGTCGATGATGAGGAAGATGATGACTGGTGATCTTTTTTTTTTTATTTGTGTTTGTACTGTGTGATTGTATTGTTTGTGTTGTGATGTTGTTTAGAATTTGTTGTTATGTTATGTGAAACTGTAATGTGAAAAACTGTTTTCATTTTTAGAATTTAGTTTAGTTTTGTTGTTATTTTCAGCTCTTTGTTCTGTTTTGTGATTAGCTCTCTCTCAGCAAATGTTATATGTACTATGTGCAATTTAATGTTTTTAGCCTTGTTGCTTTCATTTTAGCATCTTCAGTATTTTCAAAATTTATGTTCAAAAATCTGAATCTCTAACAGGTATATTTTTTTTAATGTATTTAATGCTTTCTTTTACCCTTTATTTTTAAAGCTCTTCATGTAAAAATCTTTTAAAAATTTAAGTTTGGGAGGGAGAAGAAGAAAAATCATTTTTAGAAAAAGAAAAAAGAACATAATTTTATTTTTTCTCACTTAATTATATTTTCAAAATTTTAAATTTAATATGACCTTTGGTATTAGAGGTTAACTTTGATAACTATATTTATTTTTCTAAATATATAGTAAATTCAAGTAAAAAATTGTTAAATAATAAAGGTTAATTCTAGGGGCTAAGATATTTGGTAAAAGAGAATAAGACTATGTGTTTTTCTATTTTTAGTAAAGAAAATTTGTATTTTTGAAGTATTAAAAATCTTAAAAGATTCATGTAAAATAAAAAGAATTAAACTTTATGAAATCTTTAAGTTAATATAAATTTGTTAATTGAAGAAATATAAAAAGTTTTTAACTTTAAGAAGAAAAAAGTGAAGTTCAAAATCATTAAAGATTATCCAGATATAGTAATCCTGACATATAAAAAAACGAGAAGAAAAGAAAGAAAGAAAAGACAAAGGGAATTAAAAATGATCCTGAAAAGAAAAGAAAAAGAAGAAAAATATATACGGGGAGAAAGCTTGAGGAGATGCCTAATTAAAAATTGGCTTCACTTGAATCAACTTAAGGAAAAAGACTTTGCTTGAGGAGATGCCTAATTAAAAATTGGCTTCACTTGAATCAACTTAAGGAAAAAGACTTGAACGCATTTTCTAAACTTTCTAATTGAATTTTAACTTAATTATTAATAAAGTTTTATGAAGTTCTTTTTCATATGAATTTGTTAAGTGACTTTAATATAACAAATTGCAATTTTTCTTGAAAGAAATAGAGGATCAGAAACCTTAGACTTAATTATTGAATATCTTTACACCTTTAGTATTAACTGGAGTTGTTTTAAATTTTTCTTAAGTTATGCTATTATATTTGGAAAACTAAAATATGGACTAAAAGTTAAGATCTTTATCATAAGTCATATTTTTTTATGTAGTAAAGGAGTTACTTGAAGTCCATTAACATGTAAGTTTGGGGGATTTTGATACTCAAAAAATATATGCATTTTTAGATCCATATTTAATACTTATTTTTTATGACATTGCACTTTAATGGAAGATATTTTGAATTTTTCTTACAGTTTGTTGATTTCTAGGGCTTAAAGCAAAAAGAAAGCAAAAGGGGTGAAATTTGGAGTTAAAATGACGTTTTTGAAGAAATGCTCAGCGACGGCAGCGCCGAGGGGCGCAGAACAAATTAAGGCGGAGATTTTTTTACTCAGTGTCAACGACACCAGACCAGTACAAACGCGCCAAAGGTTGTGTAGACCTCGTTTCAAGAAGGTTCAATGTATTTTGATGATTTTTTGAAGAGTTTTGGAGGCACCTCTTGGAGAACCGACCTTAGACTCTATTTGGGGTCAAATTTCATCAGAAAATGGGCTCCTCTACAATTTTCACTCCTTTACTTTCATTTTTCACACAACATCATTCCATTCCACTTCCATATTGGAGTCAATTAGTGATTTTGTTTTCATAGTTTAGAGTTTTTGTGGAGAGATTTAGTGTGAAACTTTCTCTAAGAGTGTTGGAGAAGGAGAAAAGTGGGAGATATCTTTTTCTTGAATTTCTAAGGTAAGGCTACAAATGATTTTCTTTAAGAAAGAGTTTTCAGATAAGTATTGTTTGTTCATCAGCTTTGTATGAACTTTCTTTCTTTCTCATGAAGTTTTAGTAGTTCCCTCTATCTTTCTCCCTACTCTAAGTTATGGTGAAATGAAGAGATAATATGAATGTGCCAATATTAAATTGTAAAATAAATTGTGATGATTTTTTAACTCCAAACTTAATTTACTTTTCAATCTGGTCAATTGATTTGTTAAAACGTGTTGAGAAACATATGATCCAGGAAATGGAGTATGAGTTCTACAACAGCGTAGGATCACATTTGATTCCATAAAGAAGAACATCGTTTATGGAATTAAGTGCAAATACATAGGGAAATATTCTTTGTTGGGTGTAGAATTGGAGAAACTTGAGGGTGACAGACTAAAATCTTCAATTCAATCTTAGTGTTTAAAAACTGAAGTGAGAGCTAGCCTTCAGTGAAGGGAAGTAGGAGCTCTGGAATGGGACCCTGTATCCTCCTAGCCTAGCCACAGATTTAGGGACTAAACACTGAGATTAACCAATGAATTTCTATGCACTATATCAGGGTAGAGAATTAAAATTACTCCTATTTGGCACAATACATATTATGAACATTTATCTCAGCTCATTTTACGATAGCCTCATTGTTGTAGGAAGGATGTTTTTTTAACTTAAGAATCTCTGTTACATAAACATAGTTAATAGATTAGTATTTACTGCTTTAAATTTTACATATTTGATTTGATAATAGTTTAGAAATTTAATTTTGATTACATCTCAACAATTGAAATTAGTGACAGTGATTTCAATTGACTTTCTGTGATTTTCCTAGCAAGTTTTTCATTTCCAATTTAAACCTTCCCCATAGGATTAATGGTTGGGGCTTAAATAGAAAGTCTATTATTACTTGATAACGATACGTATACTTGCGTAGAATTCGAATATTAATTGATTATATTTAATTAAATTTTACATAATCTATCGCAACAAAAAAATTGGATCAAATAGGAGCTCTGGAGTGGGAGCCAGCATCCTCCTAGCTTAGCCAAGGATTTAGGAACTAAATCTAAGATTAGTCAATGATTCTCTATAACACTGAATTAGAGTAGAGAATTAAAATTGCTCTTATTAGACACATGTTGACCTCACTTTTGGTAGAGGTTTAGTTTTTCCTCTTTAGTAGCCTAAGTTCTAGCCATATGACTTTCTTATTGACTCTTCTTAGAAAACTAGATAAGGAACCCTAACAATTAGAAATTTCAAAATCTTCTCTACTCAACTTGAAGTTCCACATATTGGTCCTAACCTCTAGCACTTAGTAGGTGGGGTCACTATGGGGGAACTCAAGATGAGTCACCCTTAGGACCGCTGGACCTTATGGTTGATCCTGGGTGTGGTTCTAGGGCTTAAGATACATACTTGCAGTAACAATCACTCACTATCGAAAACTTAAATTTCCTGGCTTTAGTCCATTGATACTTTTGGGAGACACATGAAGGTGGTCCCCTAAACCCATTAGCCCTAGGGTAGGGTTTGGTTAAGATCACTACATAAAGGACCCAAAATGGGGTTTCCATTGGTCTATGGCTTATTAATGGTTGTTGGCACTCTAACTCTACCAAGATACCAAACCTATGCTTTTGCCCATAAATTCCCCCAAATTACCTAAATACCATTTAGGACCCCAAATTTGGCCAAAATTCCCAAATCTACCCAAAATACCCAAGTTGGTTCAAAAAACATTTCAAAAACCTTGAAAACACCCAAACCACCCAAAATCACCAAAATTGGCTAAATTACCAAAATACCCCTCCTTACCTAAAAATTCCAAAAATTCCAAAAAATCTCAAAAATTCCCCAAACCCCCCAAATATTCCCCTTTCATTTTTGTTAACTATCACATGACCCAATTTGACCAATTTGGCCATCCTTAATCAAAACCCCCAAATTGCCCTTTAAAGGCCCATATTTTCCCCAAATCACTCCAAATGTTTATCAAATTGGTCTCAATTTACCCCAATTTCAATTCTAAACTCAAATCTACTGTTGATGTGACTAATCCACACCAAATCCAAGCTCAATTGGTCCATCATTTGAACCCCATTTTGATTTAGATCAAAACCCCAATTTTGGCCTCATGACTTGGTTCCACCAAATAGAACCCATGGCCTACTCCATTTGCCACAATTTGTGTTAATAAAAAACTTCATATTATTCCTTTACATAAAAATTGACCTTCAATTGGATATGGTGAGGCTACAATTTCATTTGATTTCAACCTAAGTCCAAAAATCCCCAAATTTGCCCCAAATTGGCCATGTCTCAAAATCTCACCAAATTGATGGCCTTAGCCGCAAAATTTCCACTCCATCCCTTCATGGAAAATCTTCAAAACATCTCCCTTGATCATTTGAACCATTAAATTTAAACTTAGCCCAAGGCTACCCCTACCTAGACCCATGTCTAGCCCAACATGCCTAAATTTACCAAATTTCAAAATCCTTCAAATTGGCTCACAATTTGAACTAAAAATCACTTCAACCCTTCACCAAAAATCTTCATAACAATCATCTACACCATGTTGATCAATTAATTGGGTCAACTTACATGGATAGCCTAGCCCAAATCCAAGCTTTGATCATATGAACCCACATCGAACCCATGCACTAAAGATGCCCTAACTACACCAAAGTCACCAAATTTATGACTCCATAGCCATTAATTGGACCCTAGTGACCAGTCTAGACCTCTTGAAACCACCTAAACTAAGTCATGGACCAAATGTACCCTAAATTAAAAGATTTCATGCCATATTTGCCTAAGCTTAAGATATTTTTTCCAAAACGAAGCCTAAACACATTAAGTTGCTGTGACATATTCCCCTGGCTCACCTAACCTCCCTACCCACATCCCCTTGTCGAAACGCCCGCCTAGTGGCCAAAAAATGGGCGAACTGAGAGCCACCCCCATGGGATTAAACCCAATTCAAACCTAGAGGCAACCTCATTGAAGCTTAGAGCCTCTCTGCCCTCCACCCAGGCAGTACATTTCACCCCCCAACTAACCATGACAGCAAGCCTAAGGCCATTTTTATAAAATGCTCCCCTCCACGGACATGGAGGGAGAGCTAAAAATTCTTCTAAGAGACTTCCCCAAATTTATCCCAAAGCGTCTTTGAGCCTCCTCAGTGTAATCCAACCACCACATTGCCCTGAATCCCCTTGTCGGAGCCCAATTTTTTAGCTCAAAACCTTGCCAGAGACAGGGCAAAGCTCTCCACACTTCTAAACTCCACCAAACTCAAATTAAACTCACCCACACCTTCACCAAATTGAGAGAAGCCAAAGCCCTATCAAATCCCCCTTCCACAGGGCCCCTAGCATAGATCTAGACCAACACCTGAAATTGGCCTTGGTCAAATTTGGTTCTAGACATTTTACCATAGTAAGAGGCTTAATTCCCAGCTTTTTTGGAACCCAAAAAACATGTCGAGACTCTCTGATTGAAGCTTCACTTCTCAGAGCCAAGGTATTGAACCAATCCTCCTCCCAAGCCTATTTTGATTCTCCATTTAATTAGGCTTAATTTAATTACATGATTGCCGCATGAATATGTTTTTCTCACTTAAACGAGTTTATAGGATCAAACTCGAAGTGATTGGTTGAGTCTAGGCTGAGATCTTAGGGATTTAGTGAGGAATGTCACAGGATCACTCTATTGGGGACGATAACGGGGAGCCATTCAATCGCGCGTGTATCGGATGGAAGGAGGAGATCGAGCCGGACAGCGTTTCTTTACATGAGCCGCGAACCGAGCTAGCGGCTATGTGGATGGCGGCGTCCAACCAGAGCACACCACTTGTGCTTTCGGAGCTGTTTACGATACATTCATGGCCGCACATTTAATTAGATAAATAGAAAATTTAAAAAATCAAAAAATGTTCCCTAGCTTTAAAAATTTATATCTTGAAGTAAAAATATCACAAAAATAAAATAAAAATATCATCTGGCTCAGTGAACAGAGGAGAATAACGTGGAAATGATTTGGAGTCTATTTGATGCATGTTTTATATTTAATTAATTAAACACTGATTTGGATGTTTTGATTCTTCATGTATGTAGTAATATCACCATGGCTTGAAATTTTAGCATGTTGTTGCCTCTATCTTAGGGAACATTCACTAATTTTTCCAAAGTCAGAGGAGATCACTAGAGAGAGAATCATCATTTTTTTAAGTTTAGTGCATTATTTGGTTAAAATAATTATGGAAATTAGTATGTTGCTTAGAAAAATATAAGAAATTTTTGGAAGGTTTACGATAACCAGAGAGTCTTTAAGAAAATTTATCATGAGCCAAGTCATTCGAAATGCACCTAATCTTTACAAACCCTAAATCGCTAAGATAATTAATTTTGAAAAATACAAACATCAAAATGACTTGATTTTTGATCTCCACTATTTGCTAGGATCTAGAGAACTCATGATGAAAATTTCAAAGCATTTTGAGTTCATTTTGTAACTTTAGTCGATTTATAAAGATACAAAACATTTTTGGCACTAAAATGATTTTTAAAAATCAAAATATAACTTGAAAAATTATAAAATTAAGTTTTTTTAGTTCTTTGTGATTAGGGGTATTTTCTGAAAATAAAATGGAGTTTAAAATAAAAACTTGATTTTTAACATATTTTAAATATTTAAATAATTAAAAATTCATAAAAATCACAAAATAATAAAAATTTATGCAAATGTTCTAAATTGCTTCCTAAGAACTTATAAATAATTAAAATATTTTTCCTAATTTTCTAAATAAAGATACTGAATTTTAAAGCTTAAAAATAACTTTTAAAGGCTAAAAATGGGTTTTCACCAAAAATAATTCCAATAAATCAAATAATACCCAGAAAAATATAAACTTTTCTCCTTTGAATTCTCTGACCTCAAGAAGATTTTTCAAAAATGCAACATTTAATTTTCCTCATCTAAAAAATTTTATATTTACTAATTATCCCAGAGCTTAAAGTAATTCTTAAAATTCAAAAAAATTGAAAAAAGTAATGAAATTTGGTCCAAAGGCTTCTCTGGTCTAGGTTTACCTTCAGTAAAAATTTCAAGGAATTAGGATTTACCTTAGTCAAGTTAGGAATTTTCTTTGAAGAAACCTATTTTTGCATGAAAATAATTATATAAATTAAATTAAATTTTGAAAAATTACATTTTCTCCTTTGACGTATTAATTGACCTATGACTGAGGTAGGATAAAAATTTTAAAGTAATTTGAATTGAATTTAATAAATTATGAAGTATTAGAGCTTTAGGGGCAAATGTGTAATTTTTGAAATTTAGCCTTAATTAACATTTAGGCTTAATTTAAGGAGGGAAATGGGGAACCTCTGGTCTTAATTTGGATGTTTGAAACATAAGGGATTAATTGGTAGAAACCAACCTCACTCTCTTAATTGAAAAGTTAAGTTAAAAAAATTTTAAATTACTAAAATTTGGAAGTTTATTAAAATAAAATGAACCGAGGACTTAAGGGTATGACTTTTGAAGTCAATAGTTAATCAATTTAGTACCCTTATTTGGATTTTCAAATGAAATTCAAATCATGAGTCATGATCACCTAAAGCTTAATCTTTTCAAAACAAATTAAGACACTCACCTAGGTCTTAAGGGCTTAGTAGTAATTTAAGTTAAATCAAGACTGATTAAGTGAGGATTAGAAAAAAACAAACACAATTAAAACATCTTTCAAACACTACAAGCTCAATTAGCACCAAAATTTGTCTAAGTGTTCCAATAACACCAACTTGCCTATTTAAGATCCTTCACCCATATAATATTCAAAATTAAATTACAAATGATAATTACCTTACTCTTAGAGATAATTTATACAACAATGTTCATTAGCATTGTTTATTCATAGGATGAATCTTTAAGCAACATAATAAGTTTAAATGAGCTTGAGTCTTTTCACCAGGTGATAAGAGGGAAGCATGGACCTACTTCTTCCTCTTAACCCGTTAGATACCTCAGAGAGCTACTAAACTTAATATGCTTTGTTTGATAAATATCATCCTTAATCAAATTAATAAGGACCCACCAAGATATGAGTCGGGGTTAGGTAGGTCGTCAAGATTTTACTTTTCTGTTTCAGATAAACTGGCTTAACATGCCTTTTGAGTTTTAGGTGGTGGAACGAGAAGACTCGCCATGTACACTTTTATAGCTTTTTTTAGCGTTGTCTTTCTTATACTTTCACACTATACTTTTATGCCTGCAAATTTGCATGCTAAACAATAATGTCACTCTGCATGAAAACCAAAATTGCTAGGATAGCCATAAAACCAAAACAAAAAATAAAATCAACCAAGATAAAAATTCACCTCCACAACATTCAAAATATAAAACAACTCAAACTTTAATCACAAACATCACACATAACTACAATTGCAACTAAATTGAGATGTCTTTATCGGATGATCGAGAATTCCTCGGAGGAGGTAACCTACGGTTGCTAACGATGCTTCCCACGGTCTAAATAAAATTATCGAACTCATTAACTTGAGTTTAGTAAATTCATTTAGACTAAGTGAATCCAATAGTAAATTCTTTTAACTAATAAAATTGGCAGGATGAAATACCTAAGTATTTCACCTCAGAAATGACGCCAAACATTAGGATAGCTTGGGAAGTCACCGAGGTTCTCCTCTGGATCCATGACATCTTCTAGTTCTTCCTCCTTTGGACTCTACAACAAAATGTTCCAAATTTGAACCAATCCCCTTTCACACCTATACGTCTGATCTCATTCAAAAGTCCTACCATTTTGAATTCTCTAAAAATAATATTTTCTGATTTTTATCGAGAGTCTTCTAAGGTGAATTTGGTCATTTAAAATGTAATTAACTATAGGGGCTTGCCCTTATAGGAAGCACGTCCGAACCCAGCTTAATATAAACCTTATTTAATTCTTTATATTAAATAAGGGAACTTGTCGATAAATATAAAGGTTTCGTAGACCAAACATATGTCATATATTCCTTTTATTTGATCGAGCCTCATCCTCAAGTCGTGTATTTATCTTTCGAGATAGATATAGGATTTGAGGTACAACGCTCTTTCATTTAAACTATGAAAAATATGGTGTCAGTTTGATTTAATATTTTTCTAAAACTAAATATATATGTAAATTAAAAAATCCTTCTAAAGCAAGCGAGGAGATTTTGATTCCGGTGACCGACAGCTTCTTACGGGCAACTCTCCTCAAATAAAAAAATGACGCCGACAACACAATACATATTTAAACCATTTATCTCATCTCATTTCACCAAAAACTCATTTTAGTGGGAAAGATTCTTTTCGACATTAGAGAACTTCATCACATAAAAAAAGTTTAATAGTTATTAATTTTGAAACCTAGTTTTAAATTTTTATAGTAGTAAATAATTTAGCTTTGAGAATATCTTAAACTTTCAGAATTAATGACTGTAATTTTGTTTGATTTCAGTAAATTTTCTAGTTAATTTATCATTTCAAATTTAAACCTTTCCCGTGGAATCAATATTTGGGACAAGAAAAGAAAGTCTTATATTACTTGATAACGATACTTATACTTGCAAAGAATCCCAACTTTAAGAGGTTAATGTTATTATTCCTAAAATACCACATCAAGTTATTAACGTCGTTACAAAGCGGAGTCAACTTGATAAATGTTACACAACTATATTTTCATTAGGGATCATGTTTTTGATGTCGTTGTCGGGGAAGGTAACAATAAACTAAATAGATATGATAAATAAGGAAATTTGGAGATAAAAATATACAAAATACTAACTATTAAAAAAATATAAAATAAAAAAAAATCCAAAAATATATAACCATATATTTAATAGTTTTTTTAAGAAATTTTTCTTTGCTTATTATATTAGTTTATGCAAAATATTGGATATGAAGGTTTAGTAGTTTATGATTCAGAATTTGAACGCATTAGTAGAAAAATTTGAAAACAACAAAAACCGCTAAGCTTAAACAAAATGGTGAATAACTTAGATAATCAAATAAATGAAAATTGAAAAAAACCTTATGCTAATCCAACAACAGATGAACTTCACTAAACTATTCAAAATCTTGATATTGCTGCTAATTCATTTGAGCTTAAAACTGTTATTATCCAAATGATACAAAATAATCAGTTTAGAGAAAAACTTGCATCTTTAGTTTTCTTGAGATTTGTGCTACTTTTAAATATGACGGAGTGTCTAATGATGTTGTTAGGCTCAGACTTTTTCCTTTTTCATTAAGGGATAAAGCCAAAGCTTGGTTAAAGTCATTAGAACTTGGATCTATTAGAACTTGGGGGGACCTATCACAAAAATTCCTGGCTAAATATTTTCCACCCTCGAAAACCGCTAAGCTTAGAAATGATATTACATCTTTTTGTCAGTTTGAATATAAATCGATATATGAAGCCTTGGAAAGATTTAAGGATCTTCTTAAAAAATGTCCACACCATGCTTTACCAGATTGGTTAATGATTTAAATGCTTTATAATGAATTAGTAGGATCACTTAGATCTATTATAGATGTTGCTGCTAATGGATATTTAATGTCAGAACCTTTTAATGAAGCATACTCTTTAATAGAAGAAATGGCTACTTATAATTTTCAATGGCACTCTGAACGGCTAAATCCTAAGAGAGTAGCAAGTGTTCATGAATCTGATGCAATTTCTATTTTAGCATCTCAAATTGCTGCTATATCAAATTAGATCGATCAAATTGGAGTGAACTATTCTCAAATACCATCAATATTGGAGGAAAATTCACTCTCAATCATCTTATGAAACTTTGATTGTTATTAATGATAAAAATAGCAATACTTATTCTAAATATTACAATCCTGGGTGGAAAAATTACCCTAATTTTAGTTGGAATAATTATAACAATTTAAAGAACCCCTTAACAAATTTAAATAACCAAGGACATCCTAATTACCTACCTTATTATCCTCCTGAATTTAATTCTAACCCTAACCCACAAGTTAAAGAAAAGAAGTTAACAATGGAAGAGGCAATGTTGATTCTGGGAAGTCAAATACAAAATCAAGGGGGTGCTATTAGAAATATTGAAAATCATTTAAGACATATTGCAACTGCACTTAGTAATAGACCTTCAGGAAATCTTTCGAGTATGGTGGAAGTTAATCCCAAAGATCAAAATAAAGAATAAATTAAAGCAATTCAACTACAAAGGGAAAAGAAAGTTGAAACAAGAATCCAAAGAGAAACAGAAGTTGATGAGGAGAAGGAAGAGATAGAAAGTGACCATAATGAAAATAAACAACTGCAACTTCCTGTAGAAACCATCACCTTCGTTTCCTCAATGACTAAAACAGAAGAATAAAGACAAACAATTTACAAAATTTTCAGAAATCCACAAAAAAGTTAACGATATATATTCATTTTAACGAGGCTTTCGAACAAATGCCATGTTATGTGAAATTTATGAAAGATATACTAAACAAGAAAAGGAAGTTTGCAGATTGATCTCGAATGTTTGATAGTTTATGATTCAGAATTTGAACGCATTATTAGAAAAATTTGAGAACAACAAAAAAAAAATTTTTTAAACAAAATGGCGAATAACTTAGATAATCAAATAAATGAAAATCGAAAAAAACCTTATGCTAATCCAACAATAGATGAACTTCACTTAACTATTCAAAATCTTGATATTGCTGCTAATTCATTTGAGCTTAAACCTGCTATTATCCAAATGATACAAAATAATCAGTTTTGAGGAACGCTTGCATATTGCTAGTTTTCTTTAGATTTGTGCTACTTTTAAATATGACAGAGTCTCTAAAGATGTTATTAGGCTCAAACTTTTTCCTTTTGCATTAAGGGATAAAGCCAAAGCTTGGTTAAAGTCATTAGAACTTGGATCTATTAGAACTTGGGGGGACCTATCACAAAAATTCTTAGCTAAATATTTTCCACCCTAAAAAACCGCTTAGCTTAGAAATTATATTACATCTTTTTGTCAGTTTAAAGGGAAATTGATATATGAAACCTAGGAAAGATTTAAGGATCTTCTTAAAAAAAAGTCCACACCATGCTTTACCAGATTGGTTAATTATTCAAATGCTTTACAATGAATTAGTAGGATCACTTAGATTTATTATAGATATTGTTGCTGGTGGATATTTAATGTCAAAACCTTTTAATGAAGCATACTCTTTAATAGAAGAAATGACTACTTATAATTTTCAATGACCCTCTGAACAGGTAAATCCTAAGAGAGTAGCTAGTGTTCATGAATCTGATGCAATGTCTATTTTAGCATCTCAAATTATTGCTATATCAAATTATATCGATCAAATTGGAGTGAACTATTCTCAAATACCATGAATATTGGAGGAAAATTCACTCTCAATCATCTTATAAAACTTTGATTGCTATTAAAGATAAAAATAACATTACTTATTCTAAATATTACAATCTTGGATGGAAAAATAACCCTAATTTTAGTTGGAATAATTATAGCAATTCAATGAACCCCTCAAGAAATTTAAATAACCAAGGAAATCCTAATTACCTACCTTATTATCCACCTGAATTTAATTCTAACCCTAACCCACAAGTTAAGGAAATGAAGTTGTCGATGGAAGAGGTAATGTTGATTATGGGAAATCAAATACAAAATCAAGGGGGTGTTATTAGAAATATTAAAAATCAATTAAGACATATTGCAACTGCACTTAGTAACAGACCTTCAGGAAATCTTCCGAGAATGGTGGAAGTTAATCCCAAAGATCAAAATAAAGAATAAATTAAAGCAATTCAACTACAAAGGGGAAAGAAAGTTGAAACAAGAATCCAAAGAGAAACAGAAGTTGATGAGGAGAAGGAAGAGATAGAAAGTGACCATAATGAAAATAAAGAACCGCAAGTACCTATAGAAACCATCACCTTCGTTTCCTCAATGACTAAAACAGAAGAATAAAAACAAACAATTTACAACATTTTTAGAAATCCGCAAAAAAGTTAACAATATATGTTCCTTTCATTGAGGCTTTGGAACAAATGTCATGTTATGTGAAATTTATGAAAGATATACTAAACAAGAAAATGAAGTTTGTAGATTGATCTCGAATGTTTAGTAGTTTATGATTCAGAATTTGAACACATTATTAGAAAAATTTGTAAACAACAAAAAAAATTAAAATTTTAAACAAAATGGCGAATAACTTAGATAATCAAATAAATGAAAATAAAAAAAAAACCTTATGCTAATCCAACAACAGATGAACTTCACCTAACTATTCAAAATCTTGATATTGCTGCTAATTCATTTGAGCTTAAACCTGCTATTATCCAAATGATACAAAATAATCAGTTTGGAGAAACACTTGCATCTTGCTAGTTTTCTTGAGATTTGTGCTACTTTTAAATATGATGGAGTGTCTAATGATGTTGTTAGGCTCAGACTTTTTCCTTTTTCATTAAGGTATAAAGCCAAAGCATAGTTAAAGTCATTAGAACTTGGATCTATTAGAACTTGGGGGGGCTGGCTAAATTTTTCCACCCTCGAAAATCGCTAAGCTTAGAAATGATATTACATCTTTTTGTCAGTTTGAAGGGAAAACGATATATGAAACCTTGGGAAGATTTAAGGATTTTCTTAAAAAATGTCCACACCATGCTTTACCAGATTGGTTAATGATTCAAATGCTTTACAATGAATTAGTAGGATCACTTAGATTTATTATAGATGCTGGTGGTGGTGGATATTTAATGTCAAAACCTTTTAATGAAGCATACTCTTTAATAGAAGAAATGACTACTTATAATTTTCAATGACCCTCTGAACAGGTAAATCCTAAGAGAGTAGCTAGTGTTCATGAATCTGATGCAATGTCTATTTTAGCATCTCAAATTGCCGCTATATCAAATTAGATCGATCAAATTCGAGTGAACTATTCTCAAATACCATCAATATTGGAGGAAAATTCACTCTCAGTCATCTTATGAAACTTTGATTGTTATTTATGATAAAAATAACAATACTTATTCTAAATAATACAATCCTGGATGGAAAAATTACCCTAATTTTAGTTGAAATAATTATATCAATTCAATGAACCCCTCAAGAAATTTAAATGACCAAGAAAATCATAATTACCTACCTTATTATCCTCCTGGATTTAATTCTAACCCTAACCCACAAGTTAAGGAAAAGAAGTTAACGATGGAAGAGGTAATGTTGATTATGTGAAATCAAATACAAAATCAAGGGGGTGCTATTAGAAATATTGAAAATTAATTAAGACATATTGCAACTGCACTTAGTAACAGACCTTCAGGAAATCTTCCGAGTATGGTGGAAGTTAATCCCAAAGATCAAAATAAAGAATAAAATTAAAGTAATTCAACTACAAAGGGGAAAAAAAGTTGAAACAAGAATCCAAAGAGAAACAGAAGTTCATGAGGAGAAGGAAGAGATAGAAAATGACCATAATGAAAATAAACAATCGCAAGTTCCTATAGAAACCATCACCTTCGTTTCCTCAATGACTAAAACAGAAGAATAAAGACAAAAATTTTATAAATTTTTTAGAAATCCGCAAAAAACTTAACGATATATATTCCTTTCATTGAGTCTTTGGAACAAATGCGATGTTATGTTAAATTTATGAAAGATATACTAAACAAGAAAAGGAAGTTTGCAGATTGATCTCGAGTGAAACATAGCTGTTTAAAAATTATATAGTTGACTCCGCTATGCAACGGTGCCAAAAGCTTGATGTAATATTTTATGAATTAGAAATTTAAGCAATTATTGTTGAGATTTTATGCAAGTATATGTATCTTTATCAAGTAATAAATGACTTTCTATTTAAGCCCCAAATATCGATCCCACATTGAAGGTTTAATTTGAAATGATAAATTTACTAGGAAATTCACAGAAAGGCAAAACGAAATTACTGTCACTAATTTTGAATGTTGAGATAATATAAAAACTAAATTAATTAACTAATAACAAAACTCAAATACAATGTTTAAACAGTTAATACTAAACTGTTAAACTATGTTTATGTGATGAAAATTTCTTATGTGAAAAAGCATCTTTCCCATTACAATGAGATTTTGGTAAAATGAGATGAGATAAATGACTTTAATATGTATTGTGCCAAATAGGAGCATTTTTAATTCTCTAACTTGATACAATGTTATATAAAATCATTGGCCAATCCCAGGTTTAGTCTCTAAATCTATGGCTAGGCTAAGAGGATACTGGCTCCCACTCTAGAGCTCCCACTTCCTTTCACCTAAAGGCTAACTCTCGCTTTAGTTTTTAAACACTTAGATTGAATTGGAGATTTTAGTCTGTCACCTTAAAGATTCTCCAATTCTACACCCAAAAATGTATATCTCCCAATTTATTTGCACTTATTTCCATGAACAAAATTCTCTTTCATGGAATCAAATGTGATTCTCACTTTGTTGTAGAGCTCATACTCCATTTCCTGGATCATATGTTTCACAAAATATTTTAACAATTCAATTGATCAGATCGAAAAGTAAATTAAGTTCAAAGTTGAAAACCATCAAAATTTATTTTAGATTTTAATATTGGCACATCCATATTATCTTTTCATTTCACCATATGTCTGACTAGGGAGAAAGATAAAATAAACTACTCAGACTTCATGAGAAAGATACAACAAAACCTAAATTTCTTATATAAAAGAAAGTTCATACAACACTAATAAACAAATAACACTTATCTGAAACTCTTTCTCAAAGCAAATCCTTTGTAGCCTCTTCTAAGAAATGTAGGAAGAAGAAATCTATCACTTTTCTCCTTCTCCAACAATCTTAGAGAAGAGTTCACACTTAATCTCACCACAAAAATTTAAATTATAACAAAAATGAACTCTAAATGGTTGTGGAATGAAAAACGGAAGAATGTGTGATGCGTAGAAGGTTGAATTGGGGTGATGAGATGCCAGGAAGAGTCACATTTCTGATCAAATTTGGCCCCAAATAAAGCCTAGAGTCGGTTCTCCAATAAGTGCCTCTAAAAACTCTTTAAAAAGCATCCAAATTCATTGAATCTCTAGAAACAGGGGTAGAATCGACATTGTCGCCGTTGGCGCCATTTCTGGCGCTGTCGGTGCCAGTGTTATGCAATTTAATTGGTTGCTCTTTGTCAAACGGTGTCGTCAGTCTTGATTTTGGCACCGTTGGTGCTGAATAAATTTTCAACTTCTTTATTTTTGCTCCAAATTTTATTCTTTTTGCTTCCTTTTTTGCTTCAAGATTTAAAATTCAACAACATGCAAGAAAACATAAAAATACCTTCCACTAAAGTGTAATATCACCAAAAATGAGTATAAAATATGGGTATGAAAATCCATATATTTTTGGTGTATCACAGATCATGAATCTGTTGCACTTAGTGAAGTGTGTAGCGCTATTATCTAGAACAAGCTTCCTGAGAAGTTAAAAGACCCTAGTAGTTTTATTATACCTTGTGTAGTTGGTGAATAGTTTTATGGAAAAGCCTTATGTGATTTAGGAGCGACTATCAATCTTATGCCTCTATCAATTTTTAAACTTTTAAAATAAGGAGAGATTTCCCATACTACTACAACTCTTCAATTAGCTGATCGATCAATCACTTATCCTAAAGGAGTTATATGAGATGAATTAGTAAAAGTGAATAAATTTATTTTCCCTATAGATTTTATAGTATTAGATATGGCGGAAGATAAAGAGAATTCTATTTTTTTTGGGGAGGCCATTTCTTGCAACAGGGAAAGCTATGATAGATGTGCAAAAAGGAGAATTAAAAATGAGAGTTAATGATCAAGAAGTAAAATTTAATATTGGAAAACCTCTGAATAATCCTGCAATATAAAAAGATGATGAATTTTTTAGGATTGAAGTTACTGATTATCTAAGTAATGAGCAATTTAAGAAAGAGTATAAAGAAAAATTAAAGCAAGAAGAACTTAGTGAAAATGAGGATGAAATAAAAGAAGAAAATTTAAATTATATTCAGGATAAATTTGTAACTTTAGATTTGTTAGAAAATGATAGTAAAAATCTTATTCCTTCAAATATTAAACCACTTGTACTTGAACTGACAGTATTTCCTGCTCATTTAAAATATGTATTTTTTGGGGAATCATCTACATTGCCTGTTATTGTATCTTCTGAGGAAACTAAAATTCAAGAACAAAAATTATTAGAAATGTTAAAAAGATATAAAAGGGATTTTGGATGGACTTTAACAGATGGTAAAGGAATTAGTCCTTCAATTTGTATGCATAAAATTTTATTAGATGAATAATACAAATCTAAAGCTGATCCTCAGAGGAGATTAAACCCCATAATAAAAGAAGATGTTAAAAAGAAATTTTAAAATAATTAGATGCTGGAATTATATATCCTATTTTAGACAGTGCTTAGGTTAGCCCAATTCACAGTATTCCAAAGAAATTATGAGTGACCATTGAAGTAAATGAGAAAAATGAATTAATTCCATCAAGACAAGTTACTTCTTGGAGAATTTGTATAGATTATAGAAAATTAAACTTGGCCACCAGGAAAGATCACTTTCCTTTACCCTTTCTAGATCAAATGTTGGATAGATTGGCCGAAAATAAATATTATTATTTCTTAGATAGATATAACAGCTATCATCAAATTCCAATTGCTCTTAAGAATCAAGATAAAACAACATTTAGAAGCCCTTATGGAACATTTACTATCATCGAATTCATAGAATGCCTTTTAGACTAAGCAATGCACCTGCAACATTTTTGTCGGCACAAAGAAGTTGAGGAGTTGCCCGTTAGAAGCTGTCGGTCGTCGGAATAAAAATCTCGTCACTCGCTTCAAAAGAAAACTTAATTTATATATATATATATATATATATATATATATATATCAAATCAAATCAAACTCACATCATATTTTTCATAGTTTAAATGAAGGAGCGCTATACCTCAAACCCTGTATCTATCCCTAGAGATAAACACAAGACTCGAGAGTGAGACTCAATCAAATAAATTAAGAAATATATGACATTCGTTTGGTTTGCGAAACTATTTTATTTGCCGAGAAGTTCTCCTATTTAATATGAAGAATTAAATAAGGTTTATATTTAGCTGGGTTCGGACACGCTTCCTATAAGGGTAAGCCCCTATAGTTATTTACATCTTAAATGACCGAAGTCATCTAAGAAAACTCTAGATAAAAATCAGGAAATATTATTTTCAAAGAGGTCAAAAGGATAGGAAATTTCAACAAAATTGGAAAAAGAGGTGTGAAAGGAGAATGGTTCAAATTTGGAGGATTTGGTTGTAGAGTCCAAAGGAGGAAGAGCTAGGGGATGTCATAGATCTGAAGGAGAACCTCGGTGACTTCTTAAGCTACCCTATGGGTTATCTTCAGAGTAGAGGAAAAATATTTAAATGTTTCATCCTGTAAATTTTATTATTTTAGGGTTTACATTTGTTTAAAAGAATCACATAAATAGCTTGGAAGATGTGATGATTTAGGTCGTGACAATCGAAAAATCTCGGAAATCTAAGACTAGTTAGGGCTTAGATTGTACAACAGAGTTGTACAATATCCTAAAGATGAGATGTTTTTACGTTGCGCTAGTCAAATAATCTTGAAATCCTATTGTTTGTTGTTTAAATCTAAGGAGGGAATGGTTTAGTTGGGGAAGATATGTTTTGTTGTTGACGATGGTCGTGCTGCCCACTACGCTAGCTCCAAGCTCCTCGCTTTGACAGGTTTAAGTTTTCTAGTGTGTCAGGTCATGATATCAAGTCAGATGTCCCTATGGTTATGATCATTTAAACATTATAGGGCATATTATAATTGAATAGAGCGACACAAGTTAGGATCTTACGGTTCCATCATTCTGGTACCACTATTTTTTATCGGATTCATTTTGTTCAAACGAATTTACTAAACTCAACTTAATGAGTTCCATAATTTCATTTAGACCGTGGGAAGCCTCGTTAGCAACTGTAGGTTACCTCCTCCGATGGATTCCAGATCATCCGATAGAGACATCTTAATTTAGTTGCAATTATAGTTTTGTGATTTTTATGATTAAATTTTGAGTTGTCTTATATTTTGGATGTTGCGGCGGTGAGTTTTATCTTGGTTGATTTTAGTTTTGGTTTTAGTTTGGTGGCTATCCTAGCAGTTCTGGTTTTCATCTAGGGTGTCATCGTTGTTTAGCTTGTAAGTTTGAAATAAGGAATACAAGAAGGTAAATGCATTAATTTAAAAGTGTGTCTGGCGAGTTTTTTTGCTCCACCACCTGAAAGGCCAGTACTTGTAAGGTATGTATGTAAGATTGCAATGAATTTAAATTGCATAAGTAGATGAAGGTTTAGCTACCAAACCCCAAGTTATGATTTTATTGAATCTTGGAAGATCCTAGCGGATGATTTTAGAACAAAATGTGACAAGTTCAATTTGCCCTTTCAGAATATCGAATAGAATTCAAAATGTTCAAGGTGTGGCCCTAGATTGTTTTGAATGTCTCTTGAAATATCTTGAGTTCATTTTGATCTTATCATAATGTTCTAATAATCATTTGAGGCTAGAGTATGTTTACCCCATTGCTCAGTGAAGCTTTACAATTTAATTATCCTGAGGATAGGGTACTCAATTAATCAATTGATGTTTCATTTAAGAGTTATGTGAGTGAGTGCCTCTATGGCAGGTTTGAGTTATTTAAGATTTATGATGCCTGAAGTCGAAGTCAGGCCTGTAGTGTTTAAAGAGTTATCACTAATCATATCATTTTCTAAATTCAATCAACTTGAGTTTAGACATCGAACCCATGTCACTACTAATCCTTTAATAATCATAATGAGTGAAATGTTGATTATCAAAATTTTGATTTGAGTGATGTGTGTTCTTATCAAATAGTCAAATCATCCTTAACTTTGGGCTTGAGAAAAGTAAATTATCATCTTTACGACTTAAGCCCATCACTTAAGAATCATTTAATCTTTAATTGACTTCCAAGTCATGAAGATTAGGAGAATTATGCTTTTAGTTGATGTTGTGCAAGGGTGTTGAATGAGTTTCTACCTTTTAGCCTCATTGTATTTCAATCATCCAAACCTATTTATTAAGATCAAAATTACCCATTTTCCCTTTCATAATTCTAAATTTTGATTAAGGCACCGAAGTCTTAAAATTACTAGTTTGCCCTTGGTGCACATCACCTCATAACTCTTTAAACACAATTCAAATGATTTTGAGGGTTTAAAGTGTTAGATCCATGAGGTAATTATAATGTTAGAGGAGAACATGCAGACCTCTCAAAATTTGATTTAATTTAGATAATTATTTAAATTTAGAAGATAGGAATTTCAAAGGTTAATTTATTTAATTACCCAAAATAAAATTTATATTTATGAAAAAATTATTAAAGGTTTCCTAAGGCCAAATAAACACTTGGGCAAAATTTCATGATTTTTTGAATCAAATTTTTATTTTTATTATTTAATTTTAGGTCAATTTTCAATGTTTAACTAAATAGAAAATATTGTTTTAATTACAAAAAAATATTTTTATACTTTTATTAGACTCCTTTTAGTTCAGGAAAGTTAGGAAATCAAATTTTATGTTTTTGTGATTTTTAATTTATTTACTATAATTATCTTTGTGAGAAAATAAAGAAAATTCATTTTTAAGCTTTTGAAACTTGCTTTTAATCTTAGGAAATTTAGAAAAAATTTTTTTATTGAGTCCCAAGTGATCAAAGGACAATCAAGCACATTTTGAAATATTTTTGTATTTTTGGAATTTTTAATTATTTTAAATCCAAAATATGGCTGAAAAATCAAGTTTTTTTTTCAAAAATAATTTTTATTCTTCCTAAGTGCCTCTGATCATAAGAAACTCAGAAAACTACTTTTCATAATTATTCTATGTGTATTTAATTTATTATAATTATCTTTGTACAAAAATACAAGATTGCTTGGTAAATACATATTAGTTTTTAAATTAAGCCAAATAAATTTCAAATTTTTATAGTGGATAGATATGATTTTTATGAACAATGTGGAGTTGATTTTGTTAATTTTTTGTAAGTATTTAATTTACAGTAATTAATACGTGGTATTTACATTTAACAAAGTATAAAAATTCATAAAATGATTCAAAGCATTAAAATATTTTTCCTAGATTTCTCTAACCACAGGAAACCTACTAAATTTGTTCTTATGATTTTTCAAGTTATATTTTGATTTATATAATTAAAATAAGCCAAAATGGTCACCTTATCTTGAAAATTAAGGTTAGAAGAATAGAGTTGCCCTCTGACCTTGGCAAAATCAGAAGACATGACCTCTATTATGAGGAAAAATATCTCAAAATTTCAAGCCATGGTGAAATGTTTTAAGTCATGGATAATTAAAATAAGACAAAGGGTATTTAATTAATAAAAAATCAGAGAGTGAAAAAATAATTTTTATTTTTAGTCCACATTATTCTCCTCTGTTCACTGAGCAAGAGGGTATTTTTTTTTTATGATTTCTCTAGTGAAAAACATGAATTTTTTATGTTTAGGCATTTAAAATAATCCAAAAATCGCTGTTTTTCTACTTATCCACGCGGTGCCAACTCATCCTCGTCCGCTCTAAAGGTTCCACACGTCACTACAGCATTTGACGCCGCCAGCCATGTAACCTCCACGCAGACCGCGCTTTATGCACCATGGATCGGTCCAGCTTGAACTCCTCCGTCCGTTGAATACACGTGCGATCGGAAGGCTCTCCGTTATCGTCCCTAAGTGACCTAATCCATGAGTTGTTCACACTAAAACCTTAAGATATTGGCCTAGATTCAACCAAATTGCATGGTATTTGTTCTCAAACCTTTATCTACTTAAGACGAACACGTCTATACGGTCTATATAGTATGGAATACAATAAATACATATGGAGGGTCAAACCAAGCTCGGTTTAGGGTTGGAGTTCAATACCTTTGTCTTAAAGGGGAGGCCTCAATCAGATGGTTGTGGTAGCTTCTTTTGGTCTTAACGAACCTCCAGATGAAGTCTCAAGCCTTGAATGGTCTATGTATGATTTCAACCAAGCTCAATTTTTGGTGTTGATCAAAGTCTATGCTAAGTGCTATTTCAAAGGAGGATTTTATAGGGAATCAACTTCTCTCACTATCGGGATGGTGTGTGCACAAGTAATTGAAGTTTGGTGAGCTGTGGAGCTTTGGGAAGTTCTGTTCTGATTTTGGCAGAAATGTGAGCACAAAACTTGAGCTTCAATAGTGAGGATCAGTGGGGGAAAATGGTCAGCTTGAACTGAGGAGGTCTTAGGTACTCTCTGAGAGCAATTTGGCAAAGTTTCCTTGAGCAAATTTCAGCTCTTCTTTTTTGGCCATAGAGGTGAGGTTTAAATAAAAATGGCCAAGGGTGGCTGTCATGGCCAATTGAGGTGTACAAAATGGTGCTTAGGTGGGGGGTTTTGAAGTGCTAAAACCAATTGGAATTTACCAGCTCATATGGATGAGTTTAGGTTTGAATTTTGGCTTGGGGCTCTCAGTTTTGGTTTTCTCCGGCAACTAGGTTGGCTCGCAAGGCTAGGGGAGGTGGCCAGGAGGTCAGTGAGCTAGTGGGAGGGTTAATTATAATTAACCCTCAATGACAAGTGATGATGGGCAAGATTTTTGGTTAAGGCCCATAAATGGGCACAAATCCCTTAATTTAGAGAACCAATGGTCCATAGTTCACCATGGTTGGTCCAAGTTGGTTTAGGTTGGTCAATAGATTGTGCTTAGTGGCTATGGAGTCATGAATTTGGTGGCTTTGAGATGGCTAAGTTAATTTTGGTGCATGGGTCCAATTTGAGTCAAAATGGCTAAGAGTTGGGTTTGGGTTAGGCTAGCTGACCAAAGAAAAATAACTTGAAATTTTCATACCTATTTTAAATTAATATTGATGATATTGCACTTTAAAGAAGGGTATTTTTGATGTTTTATTGTAGGTATGTTGAATTATGGTCATTGGAGAAAAAAGATGTAAAAAAAGCAAATTTGGAAGAAAAAGGACCAAAATATGAAGATTTGAACTAGGGCGCCTACGACAAGCCCAATGACGCCGACGGTGGGTTTTTCCCGAGAGTCCAGAATCAAATATTCTATAAGGCCCCTGATAGCGCCATTGAGGCCACTGATGATGAGAACGGTGGTTATCTTAACAGTTGCATTGAATGTGGATGATTTCTTAAGAGACCCTTAAGCAACTCTTGGAAAACTCTTCTACAACTTTAAGAGAAATATTTGGGCCAAAAAAAAGGAGCCCCGTGGTGGTGTCTGCTGAGTTTTTGTTGTTTGCAGAGTGTAGAGAGTTTAATTTATGGTCAAATTTATGAGGAATTCTTTGAGAGATTGTAAGAGTGGAGGGAAAGTATGAGATTTCTTCCTCCTTGCCGCTTCAAAGAAGGAGTCTGTGTGCTGTAAAGAAAGGAAGAGATTCAGAGGAACTTTATTGAGTTTTCTTGTGGAGGAATTAGAGATAAGTGATATTTACTTGTTGAAGCTGTATGACTTTTCTTTTATATATAAGTTCCAAGTTTTTTTGTATCTTCTTCATGAGTTCTGAGTAGTTTTCTTTGTCTTTCACCTTGCCATGAGATTTTGTAATATAGTGATTTGAATTGGTTGAGCCATGAGAATGTTAAAGCAGTTGTGATGATCTTTTCACTTTGATCTTAATTTAATTTCAATATGGCATTTTGATTTGTTAAAATATGTTAAGTTTTACAATTAAAGTGAAGATTACATCCAAGATATAGGGAGGTCAATGTCCTTGAAAGTTGGGTGCAAATAAATAGGGAAATAAAACCATCGGGCGTAGAATTGGAGATTTTAGAGCGATAGACCAAAATCCTCAATTCATTCCCATCGTTTGGGTACTGAAGTGTAGATGTTAGCCCTCAGATGAGGGAAACGTTGGAGCTCTGAAATGAGAGCTAGTATCCTCGCAGACTGGCCGCAGATTCAGTAACTAAGCATAGAATTAGTCAATGTTCTTTATGCTTGGACCAAAGAGTAGAGAATAGGTCTGCTCCTATTTGGCACAATACAATTTGAACTAATTCACTTTAATTTCTTGACAAGGAGAATGATGTTTTCTTATATATTGAACTTCACATTAGAAACTTTATTTGTAGAATTAGTTAATTAAAAGTTTGTTAAAATTATATATTTATTTTAATTGCTTATTAGTTGACAAATAAGCAATTTGAACTGTATTGTTGTGATTAAGTATTGATTTTCTAAATCCTAGTTTGAAGCCTCTAGTATTACTCCCTGTGGGATCGATATCTAGGACTCCATTATAGCCCTGTATTACTTGAGTGATACGTATACTTGTGATGATAAGTGTGACTTTGAAATTATTGAATATTTTATACACATTTTTATCAAATCTATAGCCGTTGTCAAGTTTTTGGCACCGTTGTTGGGGACTTAAATCTTCTAGCAACAATATCAAATCCTTGTATTTTTAAGCATATATAAAGTCGCTGTCAAGTTTTTGGCACCGTTGTCGGGGAGTAAAAAAATCATAATTAGAGTAACGAACAAATTAGGACTATTAAAAAACTTTTACTTGAATTACAACTTATTTTCATTTCTAGTTAACTATTTTTTTTTGTATTGATTTCAATTCTATGCATAAATTTGGCCCTAAAAATCTTATACCTTATGATTCAAAAGTAGAACACACTGTTAGAAGGATTAGAAAACTAAGAAAAGAACCTAAAAATCCTGAGACAATGGAAAACAATGTGAACAATCAAGGAATAGAAAATGAACATCAACCTGGACCTTTACGAGATTATGTGATTCTACAGCAGATGAAATTCACTTATCTATCCAAAATCCTGATGTAGCTGCTAATTCATTTATCCTACAGCAGATGAAATTCACTTATCTATCCAAAATCCTGATGTAGCTGCTAATTCATTTGTGCTACGCAGATGAAATTCACTTATCTATCCAAAATCCTGATGTAGCTGCTAATTCATTTGAGCTTAAACTTGCTATTATCTGAAATTCACTTATCTATCCAAAATCCTGATGTAGCTGCTAATTCATTTGAGTTTAAACCTGTGATTATTCAAATGGTACAAAAAAATCAATTCAGAGGTACACCAAATGAAGATCCTAATTTACACCTCGCTAGTTTTTTAGATCTTTGTGCTACCTTTAAATATGACAAGATTTTGAACGATGTTGTTAGACTTAGACTTTTTTCTTTTTCACTTAGGGATAAGGATAATATGTGGTTAATTTAGTTAGCACCTGGTTCTATTCGAACTTGGGGAGAACTTTCACAGAAATTTCTATCCAAATATTTCCCTCCATCCAAAACTGCTGAACTTAGAAATGACATAACATCAAACTTGGGGAGAACTGTTACAGAAATTTCTATCCAAATATTTCCCTCCATCCAAAACTGCTAGAGGGGAGAACTGTCACAGAAATTTCTATCCAAATATTTCCCTCCATCCAAAACTGCTAAACTAAAAATGACCTTTCACAGAAATTTCTATCCAAATATTTCCCTCCATCCAAAACTGCTAAACTTAGAAATGAAATAACATCATTTTGTCAGATTGATGGAGAGTCCATATATGAAGCTTGGGATATATTTAAAGATCTTCTTAGGAAGTGCCCTCATCATTCATTACCAGATTGGTTGATAATTCAAACTTTATTATAATAGATTATTGGGATCTCTTAGATTGAATGTAGATGTTGCGGCTGGTGGTTCTTTAATGTCAAAACCTTTTGATGAGGCTTATTCGTTAATAGAAGAGATGGCTACCAACAATTTTAATGGCCCTCTGAAAGGGTAAATCCTAAAATAGTAGCTAGTATCCACGATTCTGATGCAATATCTATGTTAGCTTCGCAGATTGTTGCAATATCAAAGAAATTAGATCATTATGGAATGAATTATTCTCCAACACCTACTATGATGGAAGAGAATTTATCTGGGCACTTTGTGGATGTTCAACCTTCGTGTGAGACTTTAAATGTGATTAATAATAGACCCAACAATCCTTATTCAAACTATTATAACCCAGGTTGTCAGAATCATCCAAATTTTAATTGGAATAACAATTTATCTACAAATCAACAATGGGCGAACAACCTAGTGAACCCATTAACAAATTCATCCAACCAAGGAAATGTTAATTATAGACCTTCTTATCTTCCAAGATTTAACCGTAACACTCAATTTAAGGAAAAGAAGTTATCTATGGAAGAGATGATACTAAACATGGGTCAACAATTGCAGAATCAAGGAAATAAATTACAAATTCAAGCAAACCAATTACAAAATCAAGGAACTACTATCAAGAATATTGAAAACCAATTGGGGCATATCGCTACTACACTTAGTAAACGAACATTGGGAACTTTTCGTAGTACTGTGGAACCAAATCCTAAAGTTCAAGGAAAATAACAGATAAAAGAGATACAATTATGAAGTGAAAAAGAATTGGAAGCAAGAGTGCAGAAAGAAATGGAAACTGAAAAAGAGAAAGTAGATACAGAAAAAGAAAAGGATCATGAAAACCCAGATTTAGAATATCTACTTACACCAATGAAAATTATTGTGGAGAATCCTCCACTACCGTTTCCTCAAAGATTGAAGCAACACAAAAAGGATAAACAATTCTCCATGTTTTTAGAAATTCTTAAGAAATTAATGGTAAATATTCTCTTTGTAGAAGCTTTAGAGCAAATGCCCAATTACGTGAAGTTTATGAAAGATATTTTGAACAAGAAAAGGAAGTTCATTGATAATGTGCACTTAGCGAAGAGTGTAGTGCAGTTATTCAGAAAAATGTTCCTGAAAAATTAAAAGATCCATGCAGTTTCACTATACCGTGTGCTATCGGTGAAAAATTTTATGGAAGAGCTTTATGTGATTTGGGAGTCAGCATTAATCTTATGCCTCCATCAATTTTCAAAAGATTAGAATTAAGAGAAGTCTCACCTACTTCTGTAACTCTTCAGTTAGCAGATCATTTAGTTACTTATCCTAAGGAAGTTATAAAAGATTTGTTAGTAAAAGTTGATAAATTTATCTTTCCTATGGATTTCATTATTTTAGATATGAAGGAAGATAAAGAAATACCTATAATTTTAGGGAGACCCTTTTTAGCTACTGTAAAAGCTATGATAGATGTTCAAAATGGAGAATTAACTATGAGAGTTAACGATCAAGAAGTACTTTTAACATTGCAAAATCTATAAAATACCCTGCCGTTGAAAGAGATAATGAATGTTTTCACATGGAAATTAGTGAACATCTATTGCACGAGCATTTTAAAGAATATTTTGAAGAGAAATAACATTTTAAAGATAAAGATGAAGTTATTTCGTATGAAATAGAAAATGAAGAATTAAATTATGTTCAGGAAAGATTTGAAATGTTGGATATTATAAGAAATGCTGATAAGAATCTAGTTTCGTCAATAATAAAAGCACCTGAACTTGAGTTGAAAATATTTCCTAACCACTTGAAGTATGTGTTTCTAGGAAACTCATCTACATTACTTGTTATTATATCTTGAAACTTAGTTGAAGTATGTACTTTTGGGAGACTCATCTACATTACCTGTTATTATATCTTAAGAATTAAAAGAAGAAGTATGTATTTTTACGAGACTCATCTACATTACCCGTTATTATATCTTCAGAATTAAATGATTAGCAAGAGCAAAGACTTTTGGATACATTAAAAAGATATAAGAAAGCTTTTGGTTGGACCTTAGTTAATATTAAAGGAATCAGTCCTTCAATCTGTATGCACAGAATTATATTGGATGAACAATATACAGTAAGAGTTGATCCAAAAAGGAGATTAAACCCAATGATGAAAGAAGTAGTCAAGAAGGAAATTTTGAAATGGTTGGACACTGGAATTATACATCCTATTTCAGATAGTGCTTAGGTAAGTCCAATTCATTGTGTTCCTAAGAAAGGAGGAGTGATTGTTGAAGCAAAAGAGAATAATGAATTAATACCTATCAGACAAGTTACTAGGTGGCGTATTTGCATTGATTATAGAAAATTAAACACTGCCACTATGAAAGATCAATTCCCTTTACCATTTTTAGACCAAATAGTAGATAGACTTACTGGGCACAAATATTTTTGTTTTTTTAGATGGTTATATTGGCTACCATCAAATTCCTATTTCTCCTAAGGATCAAGAAAAGACAACATTTACTAGTCCTTTTGGAACTTTTGCTTTTCATAGAATGCCTTTCGGATTATGTAATGCACCTGCTACATTTCATAGATGTATGATGTCTGTATTTAGTAAGTTAATTGATGATGTCTGTATTTAATAAGTATTTTTGGATGATTTCTTTGTATTTGGAACATCATTTGATGCATGCTTAAATTATCTTGAAAAAGTTTTGGAGTTGTGCGAAAAAGTTCTAAATTGGGAGAAATGTCAATTTATGGTTGCAGGAGGAATTTTGTTAGGGCATAAAAGATTGGGAGAAATGTCAATTTATGGTTGCAGGAGGAATTTTGTTAGGGCATAAAATTTTGGAAAATGACTAAATTGGGAGAAATGTCAATTTATGGTTGCAGGAGGAATTGTGTTAGGGCATAAAATTTTTAAATTGGGAGAAATGTCAATTTATGGTTGCAGGAGGAATTGTGTTAGGGCATAAAATTTTAAATTGGGAGAAATGTCAATTTATGGTTGCAGGAGGAATTGTGTTAGGATTGGAAAATGGTATGGAAGCAGACCCTGCAAAAATTCAAGTTATATCTAAATTAACACCTCCCACTAATGTAAGAGGGGTTAGAAGTTTCTTGGACATGTTGGTTTTTACAGGCATTATATTAAAGATTTTTTAAAAATTACTAAACTTTTATGCCAACTTTTAGAAAAGGACAAGAAATTTGAGTTTACTTAAGATTGTTTAAATGTCTTTGAGTTATTAAAAGAAAAACTAATCACAGCCCCTATTATAGTTTCACCTAACTGGGAGAAATTGTTCGAACTAATGTGTGATGCTAGTGATTATGATATTGGAGCTGTTCTTGGACAAATGTATGATAAGATTTTTAAAGTTATATACTACTCTAGTAAAACTCTTAACGATGCTCAAATTAACTACACTGTTACTGAAAAGAGTTACTAGCTATAGCGTATGCTTTGAAAAATTTAGATCTTATTTAATTGAGACTAAATGTGTTGTGCACCTTATCATTATGCTATTAAATATCTGATGCAAAAGAAGGATGTCAAACCGAGGTTAATTAGATGGAAACTTTTGATGCAAGAATTTAATTTTGTGGTTATTGATAGAAAGGGAACTCATAATCAAATTGCTGATCATTTGTCGAGATTAGGATATCATGAATTATCTAACACCGACAATGAAATTACAGACAGCTTCCCTGATGAACAACTTTATAATATTAATGAGTAGAAAATACCATGGTATGCTGATATTGTTAACTGAACAACTTTATAATATTAATGAGTGGAGAATACCATGGTATGCTGATATTATTAATTATACTGTAATTGATATTTTGCTACCTATGCTGACATTGCAACAAAAAAGAAAGCTCATTCATGATGCGAAAGTATATTTTTGCGATGAAAGAAATTTATATAAACAATGTAAGAATCTTATTATAGAAAGATGTGTACCTTATGAAGAAACTGAATTAATTATTCAGAAATGTCATGATTCTGATTTTGGTGGACATTTTGGAACTGATAAAACTGCTTATAAAATTTTACAAGCTGGATTCTATTGGCCATCTCTCTTTAGAGATGTTTACAGATACATAAAAACTTATGATCGATGCCAACGTGTAGACAATATATCTAGAAGAAATGAAATGCCTCTGAATTTCATGTTAGAAGTTGAGATCTTTAATTTTTGGGGAATGGATTTCATGGGACCATTTATTCCTTCATCTGGGAACTTATATATATTAATTGTGGTAGAATACATTTCAAAGTGGATTGAAGCTCAAGCCTTACCTCGTTGTGAAGCTAAAAGTGTTTTAAGATTTTAAATGGAAAACATTTTCACCAGATACAGAATGTCGAGAGTGATTATCACTGACGGAGGATCCCATTTTAGGAATAAATACATTTAGAGATTGACATAAAAGTTTAATGTTATTCATAGAATCTCTACTTCTTATCACCCTCAAACTAATGGGTTAACTGAAGTTTATAATAGAGATATTAAACAAATACTTGAGAAGACTGTAAACCCTTGTAGAGTAGATTGGTCTACTAGACTAAACACTACATTATGGGCTTACAGGACTGCTTATAAAACTCCTATTGGAATGACTCTTTACAGGCTGATTCTTGGAAAGACTTGTCACTTACCAGTAGAACTAGAGCATAAAGCTTATTGGGCGATTAAAGAATTCAATTATAATTTGAAAGATGCTGATGAGAAAAGATTGTTACAAATGAATGAATTGGAAGAATTAAGAAATGGATCTTATGATAACGACATAATTTATAAGCATAAACTAAAGTTATGACATGATCAGAAGATTAACTAGAAGAACTTTGAACTAGGACAAGAAGTTTTGCTTTACAATACATGGTTGAGGTTACCCTACGAAATTGAAGTCTCGCTGGTTAGGACCCTTTACTGTGCTCGAGTTTATACTTACGGAGCTATTGAAATTGAAGATTAAAAGACTAGGAATAGATTTAAAGTAAATGGACACATATTAAAGATGTATTTTGGGGTAAAAGACAAAATTTTAAAGAGATTTTAATGGTCAGTCAACCTGAGTAATACCTAAATAGGTCAGGTTGACGACGTTAAACCAAGAACTTTATGGGAGGCAACCCATAATTATCTTTATTTTTATTGCGATTATAGTGTTTGTATTTGAAATTATCATTAGTTTGTGATAGTATTGAACTCTACTACTCATATTTACCCTTAAACCATCATAAAAATTGGATTCATAGAGAAAATTGGAACGCATTCGGACCAGAGCAAAACTATGAAATTTTTGCCTTGGGTGTCGACAACAGGTTTTTCCCGAGAGTCCGGGTAATTAATTTTAAAGGCTAGCAGATAGCACCATCGATGCCACCAATAGCGAGAACTGCGGGATGATGATTTTCGTAGTTTGAAATGACGGTGTTTGGTAGTGTTAGGCGGGAGTTACTCCCTATAAACTTCCAAATTCGGTTCTTAAGTTCGTATTACCCAAAAAACGAATTGAAACTCCACCAAATTCATCCCTATGACGTCTAATTCCCCTGAAAACCTTAGATTTCGAGTGTTTAACCGGAGAAAGTTCATTAGTTATGAGGCGCAGCGAATCTTCAACAAAGTGCTGACAAAGAGGAGATTAATCAAAGAAAGAGGATTCGTGAATTGAGGATTGAACAAGCCTTCAACATAAAATGAAGAGAGGATTGCCCAACGATGATGGAAAGTGTTGTGCTATACTACAGTCGCCGTAGTTGTTCCTGTGGTGAAGGAGTTTTATGCTAATTTACATGAAATCAACCAGGGAGTCGTCTATGTGTAAGGTAGATGGATAACGTTTACTCCTGCACGGATTAATGAGTTATATATCATAGAAAATGTTCCTGTCTGCCATTATTCCAGCATCATCCCGACAAGAAACCTAATGATTGAGATCTAGCAATATCTGACGGACGAAACTGAAGACTGGGAAATGAGAGAAAACATGTATGTTAGTTTTTCTGTGACACTTCTAAACCCCATTTCTAAACACTGTCACTTCTTCATTTTTACAAAATTAGTACCGATGATGAGGATCATTAAAGTTACTAAGGAAAGTGCTATTCTGAATTATTGTATCCAAATGGGACTACCGATCGATATTGAATCGATAATTGTAAAGTCTGTTTTGGGCCTGATCGTTCATGTATCAACTTATGGGCTTGGACATCCTTCAAAAATTTTCTTGATTTGCAGTCAGTTCCAAGTATCTTATGAGAATTGGGAAAAAGTACTTCTACCTTGGAAGCCTTTGGACCCAACCGAGAAATTCTCAGTCAATGAAGATGAGAATGATATGACTATTATCATGGATAAATCGTCTCAGAATTCACTTCCTATTCAGCCTTTAGTTCCAGACAAGACACTAGGGAGTTTGATCACTCTGGATGAAAGAGCATTTTTGATAACATTTTGATCACTCTGGACATATCAAAGGAAGTTTGATATGATTGATGAGTTTGATCACTCTAATCAAGAGTGATCTAGACTAGAGGATGAAAGAGCATTTTGATCACTCTGGACATATCAAAGGAAGTTTGATATGATTGATGAGGAAGATGGGATTGATAGAAGAGGACTCTACTTAAGAATTCCCATACCCACCCTTTATAACCTCTTCGTTCATGTTCAATCAATGGGAGATATTAGAGGAGAAAGAAACACATAATCGGAAGAGTAGTAGATTTACTTTGCCACATGTATGTCTAAGTGTTTGATTTGATTTGAACTTATGTGCTTAGGTCACTTTCTAAATTTACTTTTAGATCTCAGAGTAGTTGAGATTGAGCATAGGATGTTTGTTTTCAACGTTTAGAATGTTGTGGTTTGGATTGCGATGCTGAATTGATGTATTAAGGTTGAGAAAATACCAAACTTCTATGTGTCGTGTAATGTGTACTGTAACTCTTGGAATTGACATATAATTGTAAGATTTTGTATTATGAATGTTTATTTGGGTTAGTACATCATTTAATCACATAATATTTATATATAGAATGATTCAATGGATGTCATCGAGGCTTGAAATTGATCAAAAATTGCAAAAATCTGGAAATTGAACCAATTTTGAAAATCTCATCGACAGCGTCATTGACGCCGCCGATGGTGAATTTTTCACGAGACTTAGGCTATTTAATTCAATGGATCTCGCTGACGGAGATGAAGGCCTTGTTGACGGCGAGATCCCGGAAAAACACTTTTAATCGCAATTTTGACTAGTCAACGACCACTATTCATCATCCCCTTCCTCTTAAAATAATAAAAATTTCGATCTAGCGCTTAAAAAATCTTGGATTTGGGGCGATTTTAAAGCATTTAGACACTAGATTTTATCATCTCCACATTGAGAAGACTTGAAAAAATTAAGAATGTGGAGAAAATATTTGGAAGAAATTCATGGAATTTGGATTTCAACTCTTAGAGTCGCTCTTGGAAGCCATTATTTGAGCATTTGAAGTGTATTTTGGATTTTTTTATAATTTTGATTAGATTGACATGGCTCCACAAAAAAAGAGGTGATTTGAGTTTGACGAGTTTCACTTCGTCAATGCGAAGGGTCAGTTGAGATTTACTTCAGTATTTGAAGGGAAGAAATGTACACAAGATTGTGTTTTTTAGAGTCCAGGAGGAGAAGTTGAACGAGTTATTACCAAACGGAGGTGGGAAAACTTCAGTTATACCACCAATAAGGCTGCTTTGAATATTGTGAAAGAAGTTTATGCCAATGCGTTCTATTCTGAGGACGGAACCCTTCGAGTAAGGGGGTTTTCTGTTGAGTTTAGTACCGCCCACATTAACTCATTTTATGAAGTCCCAAGCTCCTATAGTAGCAAATATGAAACCTTCAGTATAATTGAAGGCCCACTGAATGATGTCATCAACTTCCTCACTGATGGGAAAGGGACATGAAAGATAAAGCAACGAGAAAGGGTAAATTTTTCTGCTTGCATGTTGAACGCCACATCTAAAGCATGGCATTATTTTATTTTCTCTACTCTGTTACCTTCCTATCACCGTAGTGATGTAACAAGAGATAGAGCTATTATGAATTTTTGTATTCAGAATAATCAAACTATAAATGTGGTGAGAATTATTTATAAGAATATATTAACCACGACAAATAGTGAATCAAGTGGAGGTCTGGGACATCCTGGCCTCATTTAAGCACTTTGCTAACTTTCTGGAGTTGAAGCCGAAGATGATGAAGAATGAGTTTACCCTATAAAACCCATTAGTAAAGCTAATTTGAAGACATATGAATCCCATGAAAAATGGAGATCTGGGAGTAGGAGTCAAGAACCTTCTACTAGTAGAGATATCCCATCTAGTAGTTATGACCTTCCTTCCTCTAGCTCCCATACCCTGAATGATTTAATGAAAGAGTTAATCTTGCAGCGAAAAAGTATAGAACAAATAAATTAAAGAATTGAGGGATTAGAATGTAGACATGATTATGATAGTGAGTGCCTATAGAGGCCTTCTGACTTTGAGATAGCTTACTACGAAGCTCAGGCCCGACACTACAGAGGTGAGCCTAATGTTATTTTTCCTGAATGCCCCCTTTATACTTAGCATCAACCTAATCCACCTGCTGTCCAGGGAGATGAGGATATAACATGGGACTTTCATATATGATAGTAATTGATGTACTTTTATTTTTGTAATTTTGTAATAGAGATAGATGTTTTTGTGTTTGTACTTTCTTTTTTACTTTTATGTTGCAATTGGAAAATTTTTAATTATTCATATAAATGTTTAGTGTGGTAGTTGAAATTTGCATGTGTAGTTATAATAGATGTTGATTAGTACTTTGTAAAATTGTAATGTGATGTGATTTTTATTTACATTTAAATATATTTCTAATTATTTTTTATTAAGTATTGTGGATGTGTTAGCAAAATTTTGTGTTTTTATAATGTTTAGTTTTTTACTTATTTCAAAATTTCATTACCCAACAAATTCTCTAATGATTTATATGTATAAAAACTCTTAATATTACAGACCAGTTAAGTTAAAATTTTTAGAACGAAATGCAAAAATTTCAGAATGATCACAATGCCTAAAGTTATAAGGTATGATTTATATTTAGAATTTTCTTTTCACATGTATCATTTCATATTGAAAAATTTTAGTTTTGGGGAGCGAAGAAAAAGATTAACTATTAGATGTTCTCAATTTTAATATTTTCAAAAATCATTAATATGATTTTTTGTAGTGAATTTAATTTAGATAACTATATTTTGTAGATATTTAAGTATTATAGTAGATTTAAAGGAATATTTTTGTAATGAAAATTAATTTTGTAACTTAAGATATTTAATATAAAAGAATAAGATTATAGTCAATTTGTATGAAAATTAATTTTGTAACTTAAGATATTTAGTATAAGAGAATAAGATTATAGTTAACTATCATTCAGGTAACTATATTTTTGTATCTATTTAATTATTATGGTAGATTTAAAGAAATATTTTTATAACGAAATTTAATTTTGTAGATTAAGATATTTAGTATAAGAGAATAAGACTATAGTTAACTATTTAAAGTAAGGAAAACTATATTTTGAAATATTAAGAATCTTTGAAATTCATTTGAAAGAAAAGATTGGGGCTCAATGATGTAAGAGCTATGAAATACTTATAAGGTAAATGAATGGTTTGAGTTTCAAATTTAGGGAAAGAAAGGTGATGTTCAAAATCATTAAATGCTATCTAGATATAATAATCATCACTTGAAAAAGAAAAAAAAAAGATTGACAACAATCTCTGAAAAGAAAAGAAAAAAAATATAGGATTGAAAGCAATCCAAATAAAAAAAAAAGAAAAGATATATAAGTGAGGAGAAGCTTGAGGAGATACCTAATTAAAAACTGGCTTCACTCGGACCTACCTAAAGGGAAAACCTAAATACATTACTGAAATTAATTTTATGGAATAACAGCTTTTACTAGTACTGTTCTAATGAAATCTTATCATTTGAATATTCTAAGTGACTTAATATTGCAACATATAGTCATTCTTGAAATGAATAGAAGAGTATTTGAATATTCTAAGTGACTTGATATTACAACATATAGTCATTCTTGAAATGAATAGAAAACTAGAACTCCTAAACTTGATGGCTAGATAGTCTTTTACCTACATAGTAAATTTAATTACTTGAATTTTTTTTTAAAATCTCACTATGGTATTTACTTAAATAAAACTTATAGTATTTATGAATTAAAAATTTATTACAATAAATCATAACTTTTATGTAGTACTAAAATTACTTGACGACAAGTAATAGTTAAGTTTGGGGGATTTTGACCAAAGAAAAATATGTTGAGATTTTCATACCTATTGTATACTAATGTTGATGATATTGCACTTTAAAGAAGGTTATTTTTAATGTTTTGTTGCAGGTATGTTGAATTATGGTCATTGAAGCAAAAAGATGCAAAAAGGAGCGAATTTGGAGCAAAAAGGACCAAATATGAAGATTTAAACTAGGGCGTTGACGGTGAGCCCATAATAAAATATTCTAGAAGGCCGCCGACGGTGTCATTGAGGCCGCTGACGACAAGAATGGCGGTTCTCTTAATAGGTGCATTGAATGTGGACGATTTTTAAAAGGACGCTTAGACAACTCTTGGAAAACTCTTTTACAACTTTAAGAGAAATATTTGGGCCAAAAAAAGGAGCCCCGTTGTGGTGTCCGCTGAACTTTTGTTGTTTATAGAGGTAGAGAGTTTAATTTAGGGTTAGTATTGTGAGGAATTCTTCGAGAGATTGTAGGAGTGGAGGGAAAGTGAGAGATTTCTTCCTCCTTGCTGCTTCGAAGAAGAATTCTGTGTGTTGTAAAGGAAGGAAGAGATTCAGAGGAATTTCAAGGAGTTTGTATGTGGAGGAATTAGAGAAAAGTGGTTTTTACTTATTGAGGTTGTATGACTTTGCTTTTATATATAAGTTCTAAGTTTTGTTGTATCTTCTCCATGAGTTCTGAGTAGTTTTCTCTGTCTTTCTCCTTGTCTTAAGATTTTCTGAAATGGTGATTTGAATTGGTTGAGCCATGATAATATTAAAGAAGTTGTGATGATCTTTTCACTTTGATCTTAATTTACTTTTAATCTGTCCAAATGATTTATTAAAATATGTTGAGTTTTACAACTAAGGTGAAGATTACATCCAAGATATAGGGAGGTCAAAGTTCTTGAAAGTTTTGTGCAAATGAATAAGGAAATAAAACTATCAGACGTAGAATTGGAGATTTTAGAGTGACAGACTAAAATCCTCAATTCGGTCCTATCGTTTGGGTGCTGAAGTGTAGATGTTAGCCTTCAGGAGAGGGGAATGTGGGAGCTCCGAAGTGAGAGCCGGTATCCTCCCAGTCTAGCCGCAGATTGAGTAACCAAGCATAGGATTAGTCAATTTTCTTTATGCCTGGACCAAAGGGTAAAGAATATGTGTGCTCCTATTTGGCACAACACAATTTAAACTAATTCACTTTATCCATTCACTTTAATTACTTGACAAGGAGGATGATGCTTTATTATATTTGAACTTCACATTAGAAACTTTATTAGTAGAATTAGTTAATTAAGAGTTTTTTAAAATTACATATTTATTTCAATTGCCTATTTTTGACAAATAAGCAATTTCAACTGTATTGTTGTGATTAAGTATTGATTTTCTAAATCCTAGTTCATATCCTTTAGTATTACTCCCTGTGGGATCGATATTTAGGACACCATTAGAGCCCTATATTACTTGAGCGATACATATACTTGTGTTGATAAGTGTGACTTTGCAATTACTGAATATTTAATACACATTTTTATCAAATCTATAACGGTTGTCAAGTTTTTGGCGTTGTTGCCGGAGACTTAAATCTTCTAGCAACAATATCAAATTCTTGTATTTTTAAGCATATATAAAGTTGTTGTCACTAGCCATGATCCTGAGCCCAATTGATTGATCAACATTGTGTAGATGCTTGTTATGAAGATTTATTGGTGAAGGATTAGAGTGATTTTTAGTTCAATTGGAAGCTCAATTTGAAGGATTCTGGGATCTTGGTCAATTTGGGCTAGACTTGGGTCTAGATTGGGCTAAGTTTAGCATAAGTCCAAATTGATTATTGAGAATGGCCTATGGTAATGTCATGAAGAATTTTCAATATCAATTAGGTGTCAAGTTTGGGGTTAGGTCAATCAATTTGGTGTAATTTGGAGGTATGGCCAATTTGGGGCAAATTTGGCGATTTTGAACTAGGGTTAAAATTAAAAGAAATTGAGGCTTTTCCAAGGCCAATTGAAGCTCAAATTTGATGTGCAGGAGTGTTATTAAGAGTTTAGTATTCAAATTCGGTCAAATTGATTAGGCTATGGGGTTCAATTAGGTGAGATTAAGTCATATAGCTAAAATTGGGTTTTTGATTTGGATTAAAATTGAGCTCAAAGCATGGGCAAATTAGGAATGGATTTGGTTTAGATTGGTCATATGAAAGATGAACTTGAGTTTAGGATTGAAATTTAGGAGAATTAGAGCCAAATTGATGGACATTTGGGGTGAATTTGGAGAAATTGGGCCTTTAAAAGCAATTGGGGGGGTTTGGTCAAAATGGTCAAATTGGCCAAGTTGGGTTCAATTGAAGGGTCCAAATTGGTTTTTGCGACAATTGAAGTGGTTTTGAATGTTTTGGGAAATTTTGGGGTGCCAAGGCATTTTTATAATTTTTTTCAATTTTGGGGGTATTTTGGTAATTTTGGAATTTTTTTGGCGGATTTGGGTAATTTGAGTATTTTGAATTGGTTTGAAATGATGTTTAAATAAATTTGGATATTTTGAGTGAATTTGGGAATTTTGGCCAAATTTAAGGTTTCAAGGTCATTTAGGTGATTTGGGTTGATTTATGGACAGTAGGCAAAGTTGGATATCATGGTAGAATTGGGGTACCAACCACCCGTATGAGCTATGGAGCAATGAAATCCCTATTTTGGTCCTCTATGTACTGGTCTTAGCGAAACCCTACCCTAGGGCTGATGGGTTTAGGGGATCATCTATATGAGTGTCCCAAAAGATCAAGGGATAAAAATCAATAATTTGGGTTTTAGGATTGTGAGTGATTACGGGTGATAGTGAGTGTAGTGAGTGAACAACCTCCATACCAACACCCAAAGTCAACCCTAAGGTCAATTAGTCCTATGGGGACTCATCTTGAGCTCCCTCATGCTGGCTCCACCTACTGAGGGCTAGAGGTTAGGACCAATATGTGAAACTTCAAGTTGAGCAAAGAGGAGTTTAAATTTTCTAATGGTGAGGGTTCCAGTCTAGTTTTCTATGAATAGTTAACAAGAAAATCCTATGGATATACCTTAAGCAACTAAAGAGGGAAAACTAAACCTTAACTAAAAGTGAGGTAAACAATTTCAAAGATGTATGATGTCAATATTTAGTAATTTGATTGAGCATGGAATAGACGTATTTATGGATTAATTTTCTGTGTTCAAGGCTTCATTTGAATTATGTTTAAATAATTTAGAAAAAGTTCTAGAATTATGTGAAAAAATCAACCTAGTACTAAATTAGGAAAAATGTCAATTTATGGTTGTAGGAGTTGTACTTGGGCAATAAATTTTTGAAAATCGCATGGAAGTAGATCCTGTAAAAAGTCATGTTATTGAAAAATTATCACCATCGACTATGGTCAAAGGGGTAAGAAGTTTTCTAGGACATGCTGGATTCTACAAACTTTATATAAATTTTTTTTTCAAAAATAACAAGGCCATTATGACAACTTTTAGAAAAGGATACGAAATTTGATTTTAATGAGTAATGCATAAAAGTATTTGAATTATTAAAAAAAATTAACCACTGCACGTCTAAAAGTACCACCCTTTGAAATAATGTGTGATGCTCGTGATTATGCTATTAGAGATGTGTTAGGACAAAGACATAATAAATATTTTAAGGTAATATATTATGATAGTAAAACTTTGAATGATACTCAAATTAAATACACTACTACTGAAAGATAGTTATCAGCTACTATCTATACCTTTCATAAATTTAGACCTTACTTAATTGGAACTAAACGTATAATGCATATAAATCATTCAGTTATTAAATATTTAATGCAAAATTAGGATGTTAAACCAAGGTTAATTAGATGGATACTTCTATTGCAAGAGTTCAATTTTTCTGTAGTTTATAAAAAGAGAAATTACAATCAAATAGTTGATCATTTGTCTAAACTAGAAAAGGAAATATTAACTTATTTTGCGAATGAAATTTTAGAAAATTTTCTTGATGAACAATTATATAGTATTGATGAAATAGATATATTGTGGTTTACCAATATAGTAAATTATATTGTAAGTGATATTCTACCACCATATATTAAGAATCAACAATTAAAGAAATTTATATATGATTCAAATTTCTATTTTTTGGATGACACACATGTATATAAACAATGTAAAGATCTAATTATTAGAAGGGATGTGCCTTATGAAGAAACTCAACAAATAATTGAAAAATGTCATGATTCTGATTTTGGAGGACATTTTGGAACAAATAAAACATCTTATCAATTTTACAAGTTGGATTTTATTGGCCTACTCTTTTTAGAGATGCTAATGAATATATTAAAACAAGCGATCGATGTCAGCAAGAAGGAAATATTTCTAGAAGAAATGAATGCCTCAAAATTATACATTGGAAGTTGAAATTTTTGATGTGTGGGATTAGATTTTGTGGGACCATTTATGCCTTCATTTGGAAACTTATATTACTTATTGTTGATTATATGTCCAAATGGATTGAAGCTATTACTGTACATATATGTGATGCTCGGAGTGTTTTTAAATTTTTAAATAAAAACATTTTCACAAGACAAGGAATGTCAAGAGTAATTATTACTATTGGATGATCCCATTTTAAAAATAAGAGAATTGAGAAATTGATAAGGAAATATGAAATTATGCATAGATTCTCTACTACTTATCATCCTCAGACTAGTCGTCTAGTAGAAATATCGAATCATTTTTTGAAAAGGCTGTAAAACCCTATAAATAAGATTGGTCATCCATATTAGATACTACATTATGAGCTTACAAAACTGCTTATAAGACTCCTATAGGAATGTAACCATACATATTTTTTTTGGAAAAACATGCCACTTACTAGTAAAATTAGAGAATAAAACAATTTGGGCTATTACGGAATTTAATTTTAATCTAAAAGATGCTAACAAGAAAAGATTACTGCAACTCAATGAACTTGAGGAGATTAGAAATGAAGCATATGATAATACAATAATCTATAAGGAGAATATAAAAATATGACATGATTGAAAGATTATTATTAAGAAGTTTGAACTTGGAAAAGAAGTTCTATTATATAATACAAGATTGAGATTATTTCTAGGAAAACTGAAATCTAGATGTTTAGGACCATTTAAAGTGATTAAAGTCTATTATTATTGAACTATTGTTATTAAGGATCATAAAACTGGAAAGATATTTATTATTAATGGGCATCAATTAAAACATTATTATGAAGGACACATACCCCAATTTAAAGAAATTTTAATGTTAAGTAAACCCAACTAAACCAATGGTATGTCAGACTGATGACGTTAAACCAAGGGCTTTATGGGAGGCAGCCCATATGCAAATCTATATATCTTTATAATACTATTTTGGTAACAAGAGTGTTTATGTATTAGGAAATAATAGTATTTTTAAGTCCTAAACAATTTTATGTATCATAAATTAAGACAAATATTGGTAAATTTTGAATCGAATTGAGCAAAAAAATTTTTCAGACACGAATTTTGCCTTTGGTGATGACGACACCAACATGGGCATCGACAGCACCATCGGGAGTACCAACAACGTCCCAAGTATTTTTCCATGTGTTGAACGGTTATGTAGACTTTGGCAGGTTTTCACTCCACAATAACCACCGAGAGGTGTTTTTAAAGTCCTTAAAACTAACTTGGATGTCTAGAAACTTCCTAATTTCAAATTTCATGGCTTCTAATTCGAAAAATATTTCAAGATATGGATTTTTTAGTAGAAGAAAGTTTATCAGTTGTGATGCGCAGAGATTATATGAAAAGTCATCACAAAGAAGAGACTTATCAAGGAGAGAAGCTTTGTGAATCACGGTGTTAGTAATCCAAGTTCACAGATTGAGAAAATCATTGTACAGAGACATTGAGAAGTTCTGTGCTACACTACCGCTACAGTTGTAGTACCCGTAGTAAAAGAGTCTTATGCCAACCTAAATGGAATTACCCAAGGACTTGTCTTTGTTCGAGGTAACGCTGTACCATTTACTCCGGCTCGAATTAATGATTTGTATAAGATAAAAAAATTTTGAATTTGTCATTATACAAATTTTATCCCGACAAAAGATATGATGCAAGAAGTATATAATATTCTGACGTATGAACAAGATAATTGAGAAATCATAGACGAGGGATACGTTAGTTTCTCTGCGTCGCTACTTAACCCAATTTAAAAAAAATGACATTTCTTCATATCTGCAAAACTACTACCTACCATGAAGATTAGTAGAGTTACAAAAGAAAGTGTCATTCTAAATTATTGCATTCAAATGGAAAAACTCATTGATGTTGGGTCAATTATTTTCAAATTTGTTATGATTATTATCATGAATGGGCCAATATATGGACTAGGGCATCCTTCTACAATTTTCCTACTTTGGAGTCAATCTCAAGTTCCATATGAAAGTTAGGAAAAAGTTTTACTACCTTGGGAGCCCATGATTCCTATTGATGGAAACTACATAGGAAATGGAAATGAAGCATTAGATTGTATTTTCGATCATTCACCACATGCTTCAACAACATTGATGCCACAAGCAGTTGGAAGTTCAATATCTTTGGAGAAGAGAATAAAGAAAATAGAAAGAGAACTTTAGAGTATTACGAATGCAATAGGAAATCTTAGCAACCTTTTTAATCACCTAGATTGGAGAATGAAGGAGAACTTTGATCATACAGGAATTGTTGAAGCAGGATTGGCACATATGTTCAAGAAAAATGGATGAATCAATGAAAATTTGACTGATTAGTTCTCTTACTGACCCTTCTACCATTTATATGTCCATTACCAGTCTATAGGAGATATTAGAGGAGAGAAAGTACTGAAGAAGAGGTAGATTAATTGAAGAAGTTGGACTCTCTACTATTTTAAAATACTTATGTTTTAATGTAATTGTGTGGATTTGATTTACTTTACTTTAAATCTTTAATTATGTGTATAGTTTTGTGTCAGCATTCTAGTGTCGTTGCTTGATTTCGACGTTAAATTAGAAATTATTTTGCTTTGAAGATGTGAAAATGTGATTAGAAAAATGTATTTCAAAAAAATGTATTTTCATATATAAAACCTAGTTTGGTGTTATTGTAAAAATGTTTCTTTTTGAATTATTTTTAGATGAAAATTAATGTTCAAAAAGACTAAATAAACTTTAGAGTAAATTGGGAGAAAATTGAAAATTAAAAAAATCAAAATGGTGAATTTTTGGCCTCTAGCGCCGACAGCGTCGGATGGGCACCAACAACGCCCTCGACCTGAATCGACCCTAACACCTTTAAAATTCATGATTTGCACAGTGAAACACCATTTTTACTCCTTGAGTCACGTTCAACCTCCAGTTTTTACACCTAGGGCTTGTTATCTCTTGGATTTGAGGCAATTTTAAGGCAAACAAAGCTTGGATTTCATCTTCTATAGATAAGAGCTACACTTTAAACTCAAAATTTTTTATTTTCTCCAAGGATTTATCTCACATTGCCGAGATCCAAAATTTAGAGATTTTTTTGGAATATTTTGAAAAAATCCTTAGTTGATGAACTCTTACTTAGTATATTTAAGTTTAAAACGTTCTACATTGTGATTTTCAGAATTTTTTTGAAATTTATTTGGATTTTATCAATTATTTGTAGATTTACCATGGCACTTAAAATGAGCAAAGGAAAAAAGAAAAGTGGCTTTTCATGATTAAAAAATTGTCAATTAAAAGGTGAACATTATCTTCAGTAGTCTACGTAATACTAAAAAAGTGAGTCGGGATCGAGGATTTAAAAATCCAAGAGGAGAAGTCGAGAGAATAATCACTGCTCAGTAGTGAGAGAATTTTTGCTTTTTAATGCCGAGGTGATTATTGGAATAGTGATGGAGTTCTATGTCAATAATAAGGAGACTTCTGAAGACTTTGTGGTTGTTCGAGGGAAAATGGTGGAGTTTACTTCGAGTAAAATTAATGAATTTTATCAGTTGGAAGATGTATATAGCTGTCAATATAAGTCATTTTCTACTACAAATGAGGCCTTGTATGAAGTTATTTTTTTTCTTATTGATGGAAAAGGAACCTAGAAGTTGAAGAATGGAGTTAAGTTAAACTTTTCCCTTTCAATGTTAAATGTAGTATCTAAGGTCAAACACTATTTTATTTCTGGAGGAATGATACCAACAAATCATCATAGTGAGGTTACAAGGGATAGAGCCATCTTAAACTTATGTATCCAGTAGATGAAAAGGATAGATATAGGCTCTATTATTTATAGATACACTAGATCTATTGCTTTAGAGAGACTACTAGAGTGCCCTGATCTTCACACTATGGGAAGAGGCAGGAATTGGTTATAGACCAGAGGAGGAGAGGATTGAACCTGTAAGACCTATTGGGCCTACTAATATCAAGACTTATGAATCTCATGTTGGATGGAGATCTGGAAGTAGGACCGGGGATATTCTTTCTACTTCAAGTACTTCTAGTGCCCCTACTATCCAAGAACTTATAGAACAAATGATGATCCAACAGGGAGATATTTTGAGAATGGATCATAGAATGGAGAATATGCAGAGCAAACATGCCCATTTTGATGATTTGATAAGACAAAAGTTTGAAGACGATGTTGCTTATGGTGATGTAATGGCCAAATTCATGAAGGGTGATCACTCACTTTAGTTTCATACTCACCCTATTTTTAGTCTATATCAGCAGCAAAATTTTGATGTGGAGGAAGAAGAAGATGATGATGATTAGTGATGCTCTAGTTAGATTTTGGTTTAGTTTATGTTTAGTTCTACTTTTATTTTTTAAATTATTTGTTTGTGAACTATGGTACTTTATTGTATGTTGTGTTATTAGGTTGTTTTAATACTACTATTAATTTTTAGTAATTTATTGGATGTATTTGTAGTTAATTTTTATCAGCAAATTTTTATATGTATTATGTGTTATTTAATATTTTAAGTCTTGTAATTTTTCATATTAGCACCAACAATATTTTACAGTTAAGTGTCTAATCAGAACCTTCAACAGATATGTCTTTTCTTTATGTATTAAATGTTTTCTCAACCCTTAATTGTTCAAGTTCTTCATTTAAAATCTTCAAAAAATTTATGTTTGGGGGGAAGAAAAATTCTTTTTTAAGAAAAGAAACTTAATTTTATTTGTCCTCAATTAATTATATTTTTAAAATATTTTAAAAATTGCTAACATGACAATTGATATTAGAGGGTAACTTTAGATAACTATATCTATGTTTCTAAATATATAGTAAACTTAAGTAATATTTTTAAATAATAAAGGTAAATTTTATAGATTAAAATTAATAAAACAATGTTTTTCTTTTTTTAGTAAAGGAATTTGTATTTTTAAAGTATTAAAAATCTTATAGATTCATGTAAGAAGAAAAGATTAAAACTTTATGAAAAATCTTTAAAGTTAATATAGATTTATAAAGTGAAAAAATGTGAAAATTTTTTTAACTTTAAGAAGGGGATTGTGAAGTTCAAAATCATTAAAGACTATATTTTCAGATATAGTAATCCCCACATGAAAATAGAAAGAAAAAGAAAAGAAAAGAAAAAAAAAAGGATTGAAAATGATCTTGAAAAGAAAAGAGAAAAATAAAAGAAAAAAAAAGATGAGAGGAGAAGCTTCAGGAGATGCCTAATTAAAAATTAGTTTCACTTGAATCAACTTAAAGATGAAGGCTTGGCTACGTTTTCTAAACTTATATTTCAGTATTAGCATATTTACTAGTAAAGTTTCATGAAGTTCTTTTTCATATAGTTATTCTAAGTGGTTTTAATATGAATAATTTGCATTTTTTTTTTGAAAAGAGTAGAGAATAGAAAATTTTAGACTTGACTACTATATATTCTTATACCTACGGTATTAACTGGAGCTGTTTTGAATTTTTCTTTAGTAATGTTATTTTATCTAGAAAATAAAGACATGGAAATCTTGAAGTTAAAATCTTTATCATAATTCATATTCTTATGTAATAAAGTAGTTACTTGAGGACAAGTAACATTTAAGTTTGGGGGATTTTGATACAAGAAAATTTTATGCATTTTTAGACCCATATTTTATACTCATTTTTAGTGATATGCACTTTAATGAAAGATATTTTCTATGTTTTATTACAGGTTGTTGATTTTAAGGACTTGGAGCATAAAAGAAGCAAAAAAGAAGCAAAAAAGATGAAATTTGAAGCAAAAATGGAGAAGTTCAAAATTTGTTCAGCGCCAACGGCGCTGTTTGACAGAAGCTTTGGATTTAATTATAGACCTTCTGCACCGACAATGCCAGAGTTGATGGAAACCATATTTCTAGAAGATTCAATGAATTGGGACGTTTTTTGAAGGGTTGTTCGATGCACCTATTAGAGAACCGACCTAGGGCCTATTTAGGGCAAAAATTGGATCAGAACCCCCCACCCCCTCACCATTTCAACTTCTTCTACTCATTTCAATTTTCTCTTCACACACCTACATTTCACGCCATTCCACACAATTAATTAGTTATTATTTTTATAGATTTGAGTTTTTGTGGTGAGTTTAAGTGTGAATTCTTCCTTAAGAAGTATTGGAGAGGAAGAGAAGTGAGATATTTCTTCTTCTTACATTTTCTAAGAGAGGCTACAAAGGACTTGCTTTGAGAAAGAGTTTCAGATAAGCGTTTTTTGTTTATTATTATTGTAAGAACCTTCTTTTATATATGAAATTTGTACTTTGTTGTATCTTTTTGATGATGTCCGAGTAGATTCCTTTATCTTTCCCCCTACTCTGAGATATGGTGAAATGAAGAGATATTGTGGATGTGTCAATGTTAAAATTTAAAATAAATTGTGATGGTTTTTCAACTTCGCTCTTAATTTACTTTTGGATCTTGCCAATTAAATTGTTAAAATATGTTGCACATATGATCTAGGAAATGGAGTATGAGTTCTACAACAGAGTGAGAATCACATTTAAGTCCACAAAGATGTATTTCGTTCATGGGATTAAGTGCAAATAAATAGGAAAATATACTTTTTTCGGTGTAGAGTTGGAGATTTCTAGAGCGATAGACTAAAAAATCCTCAATTCGATCGTAGTGTTTAAAAACTAAAGTGAGAGTTAGCCTCCAGAGGAAGGGAAGTGGGAGCTTTAGAGTGGGAGCCAGTATCCTCCTAGCCTAGCAACGGATTTAGGGACTAAACCTAAGATTAACCAATGATTCTTTTTAACACTAAATCAGGGTAGAGAATTAAAATTGCTCCTATTTGGCAGAATACATATTTAAACCATCTATCTCATCTCATTTCACCAAAAACTCATTGTAGTAGGAAAGATGCTTTTTCACATTAGAAAACTTCATCACATAAATATAGTTTAATAGTTTAATAATTAAATAGTTATCAATTTTAAAACCTGCTTTTAAACTCTACTAGTAGTAAATAATTTATCTTTAATAATATCTTAAACTTTCAAAATTACTGTCAGTAATTTTGTTTGATTTCTATAAATTTCCTAGTTAATTTATCATTTCAAATTTAAACATTTCTCGTGAGATCGATATTTGGGACTTAAAAAGAAAGTCTTATATTACTTGATAACGATACATATACTTGCATAGAATCCCAACTTTAAGAGCTTAACATTATTATTCATAAAATACCACATCAAGTTATTGACATCGTTGCAAAACGAAGTCAACTTTATAAATTTTACACAACTATATTTTCATTCGGGATTAGGAAATGAGGTAGTTATTAGCTTCTATTGGGTCTTTTCGCAACAAAACTTCTTTAAGAAGATTCTGAATTATTGCATTTGAATCACCTTTCAAAGGGGATCTAGAAACGTTTTCTGTTGGAGCTACTTCTTAGATTTCAGTGAACTCCATAGAGTTGCTTTCAAAACCACTCTCTTGACTTCTAAGATCTAGAGAAACTGGGTTGTACTCCTCATTATACATGTGGTTATCAGTGAGCACCAATAGCACGACCAAAGTCTTTGGCATATACAAGCCAAGCCCGTTTCTAAACAGACCATCACATAAACCTAGGGTGAATGCTACATGAGAAAGTGGATGTTTAATATCTCGAAGATCTGACATTCCTCAATGAAAGCTTGTGGTGGAGCTTAATGGACTCTCCCAAGGCTCCTGACAAATCTTTAAAAGAGGTGTTCTTTAGCAGCTTTTGTGCATTAATGAATAGAACAAAGAACATCCATTTTAACTCTCCAAAGGAAATAATAACTCCAACAAGTAATCTTTTGAACTAGCACAAATTTGACTCCTTTAACATCATAAATATTAACTGAAATTTCAAAAGTTCATCTATTTTTAATAAGTATATAATTGACTTAAAAGAAGCTATATGGTTAGTAGGGTCAGACTTTCCTTTATAAGATTCTAAATAAGCAATCTTAAAGTTATTTGATACTCTTCTTTAACAACTTCTCTTGAGAATGTGTTCTTCAATGATCCTTGCCTTCTCCTCCTTCTGGTTCCTTTTTTTGAGGATTCGGTAGATTCCTCCTCTGGGACATAAGATTCACAATTAACTTCTTCTACTTCTAGCCTCAGTGCAAGAGCTTTCTTGGACATAATCTTGGTAAATCTTGTCTCAATACTTTATGTTCGCAAACCACTAATCTTGATGATCCGTGTGTGTTCTAGGATGACCTTTACATTTGGATTTGGAGATTTTACCTTTTTCTTCTTGTGTAGCATTGGCATCCCCTTTTTGTAGCCTGTTGTATTGTTTCGTTACTAAATATCTTTTGCAATCCATTTTACTCACTTATTTCCTCATTATTTTGGAAGATCTCTTTGAAAAGTTTGAGTAAGAACTCCACACTCTCCGTAACTTTGAGGATGTTGTATATTTTTAGGATGCCAGGTTCGGTAATATTATTGAGTTCACAATACTCAAAGAAATATGTTTAAGGAAGAATAAAAAAAATATTGATACATTCTGAAGCTTGAACTGTACAATTTACTTTCTAATCCCCTTACGACGGAGCAGAAGATGTGATCTAGTGGGAAGAGAGGGCTCCAAGGGTTCCATTAGAGTCACGGTGCAAGATACTCTAGAAAGGAAAGGANGCGGTACCGAGCAGCAAGTCTTCATCTGTGAAGGTTACCCCTGACTGTTCTTTCAACAAGCAAACTTCATCTAAGGATGTGCTAGCTAACTGAGCTAAGCAAATTTCTGGATCAAGCAAAGCTGTAACCAGAGATTCTCTTATCTCCTTTGACAGGATCAGAGCGGCGTAAATGCTTAGTCAGGTCGGCAACTTCCTAAGATGAGCTAGCACGTTGTACTCTACTTTGCATGATCCTCTGATTTTATCTTGATTATGTGGTTCTTCCACTGGCGGAGGTGGGGGTATCTCTTATTGAGTCATTATCTGTTTTCCTTTGTCTGTTGGAGTTGTTCTTGGTGGTAACACTTTTTCGCTCCTTAAATTAACTTCTGCGATTTCTTCTTCTTGAGATATCATTGTAAAATCTTTTAGTGTCTTTTCCTCTCCATCGCAAAGATCTAAGTTGATCAAAAGCGGTGTACAATGATGCTCAAGAACTGGCTCCTCGTTATTGGTGTTGTAGTAAGAGGTATTATTGATGTCTTCTTTGGACTTGACAATGAGTTCATCAGATTTGAGTACAATTTGAGGATCATTTTTGGAATTGAGATCGCACCTAGATCGGTCATAATCAATTACGTTATCACTAGAAACAGTTAATATGTAGCCAAAATCACAATCATTATATTTATAAGGCCCCGGAGGGACAAAAAGATAATCATACAAAGTCAAGGGTTCGAGGATTTTCTTCCCTGAATTCGAGACAACCAATCTAGTAGAGGCAGCCCCTATCCTACCCCCCGTGATATCAATCTTGAAAGTGACGCTTTTCTTTTTCTTGTTCTTTATCCTTGACGATGACGACTCTTCTGGTGAAACCTTCATCTCGGGTTCGGTATGTTGCGGACTCTGAATGGAGGCTTGTTTTGATGCAGACTGTATCATGTTAAGTATCTTCTTGGATGACCTGCTCCAGACGTCATTCCATTCTTCTTTGATATTTGTAGAAGCTTGTTTTGATGAATCATGTATTAGATTAAGGTCCCTCTTAAGTTCATCCCAAGTTGTACTCCATCCATCTACTCCAGCATACGGATCAATTGGGGAGTTTGGCTCAACTGAAATCATGTTTTTGGAATCTTTTTCAGGTTCTCTCAAATACTCCTTCGGGATTGTTATATTATCTTCCTTGAGGTTCTTCTTGAGCTAGTCCTTAAAGACAAAACACTTGTTTATAGTGGCCCAAGCAACCGGTGGTATGGGCAATAATTTGGTTCATTCTTCTTATCCACCTCTTTGGGTTTCTTTGGATAGGTAGTTTGAATTTTTGTTTCTTCATCAGGCTATTGAATATTTTAGGTATAGCTTCATCCTTGTAGGAATACACAACTTTCTGTTGCACTAACAGGGATATTCTGTCCCTCTTGAGGCGGCCGTTGGTTGGATTGACTGATTTGTTTCTGAGAGTACTGTGACAAAGACTAGCAATGTTATTCTGCATATATCTTTATCGATTGCTTTCCTTTGTCGACAATTGTGACTACTCTTGATTTCTTTTCGAACACTCTGGTCACCTTAGCCTTTTCATGTGGCTCCATGTGCCTCATTTCTTCTTGAAGACTGTTGGCTTTACTGAGTAGATTCTCGAAGGATTTGATGGTGAGTCCCTTAAGCATGAAAGCTACTGGCCCATCAATGCTTTTGAGTAGAATCTCAATCAGTTGATGTTCTTGTAGCTGAGGTTCACATTTCATGCTAAGGTTTCTCCACCTCAAAATATAGTCTGCCAAAGTTTCACTGGGCTTTTGGTTCTTCATCATGAGCTCTCCGATAGACACATGATGCGGCGCCCTAACAAATCTTTTCACAAATAACTGTTCCAACTCAGAAAATGTTTTAACTGACCCATTGAGCAAGTCAGCGTACCAGTCAAAAGTAATCCCTGACAAGCTACTGACGAATTGCTGGCAGAGTAGAGCCTCATTATTCCTTATGTTACCACAAATGGCTCGAAAATGTGTTATATGTTGTATGGGTTTTCCTGTCCCATCAAATATCTTGAAGTTTGGGGTCACAAAACCCTTGGGGAAAGGCACGGAATCAAACTCCTCCGGGTAAGGTCTACCCTTCAAAATTGATGAACCACCCTTGGATTGGGCTAAGGCATCCCGCACTTGTTCAACCATTTTCTTGAATTTCTTTTCTGGCATGGCACCTGACAAAGAATCTTTCTTTGGTTATTCATCTTTTTCTATCGAAGTAGCCTCTCTTCTTTCATCTGTGATGTGTATGATTTCTAGCTGATTAATCTCTGGAGAAGCCAATCTTGGTGCTTGTGATTGCCCCTGAATGGTGGCCATGGCGGTCGTAGCTGTAGTCATCTCTTCTATTCTTTTCTTCAGTAGACTGACTTGCTCATCCCTTAGGAGGATAACCCTAGCAGCTCATCTACGGCGTTCTCTTCTGTGTGAGCTTGAGCCTCGCGTTCATATGTGGTAGCTCTGGTTTCGATCACATGGACATCCATGAAATCCTTGTACAAGTAATCATTGTAATCAAAATCTTCATTGTCACTATTGACGGAAACTCTGTGCTCTCGAGCTAACTCGGAAATCTCAATCCTGAGTTTTTCAACTTTCTCCTCAATTATTGATTCCTTGATTGCTTTAAGATCTGAAGGACCTTGGTGGATATCCTCTACTTGTTACACCATCTCGCTGGCTATTGTTGCGATGATGTCAGATATTTCAGGCACTGATATTACTTCCTATCCTGCAGGCTCACTGAACTGTATCGGTGCAGCGACCTTGGGTATCCATACCCTCTTCCTCTTTGACAATGATGTCTCAGGACAGGATGTCTTTGTAGAGACATCAGTATGTCAAGGGAAGGTATGCTCTTCGTGGTGTAGATCAATGACAGTGTTAGGTAATTGCTTTGTCTTTATCTCTGGGATTGCAAGAATGACGGGTAAGATCTTTGGACCCAGTCTCGACTTAACCGGTTGACGGAATGTGGTCCTGGTGGCAGTATGATCAGCATTAATTACTGTGATATCAACTCTGTTCCCCAAACAGAACTAAATGAGGATGCGAGTAGACGGTGCTCTAATTGTCTTACGGGATTGTCTGGCGGATTTGCCGCCTTTCAAAATTTCCTTTTTCATGTGAGGGGAAATTGCATCTTCCACTCTTTTAAGTAACTCGCTAACCGAACATCCTTCTTTCGTAGCAAGCCTTCTGAGCACTGCGCTAACTCGAGTGATAGGAGTGAACTTCTTTTCCTCCTCACCATGTCCATGAACTGATGGTAATGCGGTAGTGATCCTCCCGATACTCTCATATCCATCGGTATCTATTAGAGGATGGAATCTACTCTCTTGTAGGAGTGGATAAATTTCCGGTAACACTTCTTCAACTTGATGAGGCTGCTCCTCAACGGGTGTCTTTTCAGGAGTCTGGGCTTTGATAGCCCTCCGAAATCTTTTATTGTGGTTCCTCCTTTGAGTTTGGGCCAGTGGTACAATCCTTGAGCTTGACCCGATTTCAAAAACGGGTGGCGGGACAGTTAATCCTTCAGTCGACTCTTCAACGATCATCACTTCTTTCCCCTTAGTAGCAGCGGGGATAACAGGTTTGACGGGAGTCGCGACAGCAGTAGCTTTAGGCTTCTTGCAGGCAGGAAAGTTTTGAAGGCAGTTCAGGTTGAATTCTGCAAGGCGGTTCTTGCATTTCCGGAGCAGCGATCTTCATTACCATGAACGGGGCTTTTCTGAGGCTAACCTCGAGATCTTCAAATCCAGCTCTGAACTTGATGGTGGGAGCGACGTTACAGGCGCTACGGTCCTTTGGCAGGTTGCAGGAAAAGGTCAGCGTTGGTTAAGCCATTGCAACAGGCTATAAAAAAAAAGTTTCAGGGTTAGCTATATGGCCAAAACATCGTAATTTTTAGTGCAAGCACTGAAAGTAGAGGCTGATTTGTAGACCGGGCGGGTCTTAATTTATGGGTATTTTAAATCTTGTTTAAAATTTAATTAATGTAAGAAAATCTCAAAGTGCACGCAGCACAACACGATTTGGTTTAATTTGCGAAACAACAAATCAAATTTGGAAGGGAGATGTGAAAAATTTTAGGACCCAGTGCGGGACCCAATTAGTGGCAGAAAATGCCCA
>JXCR01148708.1:381666-450226 GCA_002079205.1 Phalaenopsis hybrid cultivar | reverse complement strand
GAAACCTTTGTATTTGCCGACAAGTTCCCTTATTTAATATAAAGAATTAAATAGGGTTTATATTAAGCTGAGTTTGGACATGCTTCCTATAAGAGCAAGCCCCTATAGTTAATTACATCTTAAATGACCAAAGTCACTTAAGAAGACTCTCAATAAAAATCAGGAAATATTATCTTCAAGGAGTTTCAAAGGATAGGACTTTTCAATGAGATCAGACAAAGAGGTGTGAAAGGAGATTGGTTCAAATTTTGAACATTTTATTGTAGAATCCAAATGAGGAAGAACTAGGGGATGTCATGGATCCAGAGGGGAACCTCAGTGACTTCCCAAGTTATCCTAATGTTTGGCTTCAGTTTTGAGGAGAAATATTGACGGGTTTCGCGGCAGCAGTAGCTTTAGGCTTCTTGCAGGCAGGGAAGTTTTGAAGGCAGTTCAGGTTGAATTCTGCAAGGCGGTTCTTGCATTTCCGGAGCAGCGATCTTCATTACCATGAACGGGGCTTTTCCGAGGCTAACCTCGAGATCTTCAAATCCAGCTCCGAACTTGATGGTGGGAGCGACGTTACGGGCGCTACGGTCCGTTGTCAGGTTGCAGGAAAAGGTCAGCGTTGGGTAAGCCATTGCAGCAAGCTTTAAAAAGAAAAGTTTTAGGGTTAGCTATATGGCCAAAACATCGTAATTTTTAGTGCAAGCACTAAAAGTAGAGGTTGATTTGTAGACCGGGCGGGTCTTAATTTATGGGTATTTTAAATCTTGTTTAAAATTTAATTAATGTAAGAAAATCTCAAAGTGCATGTAGCACAACACGATTTGGTTTNATATATATATATATATATATATATATATATATATATATATATATATATATATATATATATATATATATATATATATATATATATATATATATATATATATATATATATATATATATATTAAAGAGTATTTAATGGCCTTCTGAAACCCTCTGTTTAAAGATGGTTGAACAGCTTGTCCTGAAGTCCAAGGAGTTGACCATACATTCCCAAGACAGAAATAGGTAAAGTATGTCAACAGAAGAAGGGTAATTTGGTCCAAGAGGGGGCATGGACACATTACTGATGTGTGGAGATAATATTTCCTGATTTGTATGGAGAGAAAAGCTTGTCTCCAGCGGAGTCGCCAGAACCTGTCGGCACTATTTTGGTTAGAAGGGAGTTGCCCGTAAGAAGTTGTCGGCCGCCAGAATTGAAATCCCGTCACCCACTTTGTAAGGACATTGAATTTTAGAAAAGTATGAAATCAAACTGAACCCATATTTTTCATAGTTTAAATGAAGGAGCACTATACCTCAAACCCTATATCTATCCCAAAGGATGAACACAAGACTTGAGGATGAGGCTCGATCAAATAAACTAAGGAAAGTATGACGTTCCTCTGGTCTACGAAACCTTTGTATTTGCCAAAAAGTTCCCTTATTTAATATAAAGAATTAAATAGGGTTTATATTAAGCTGAGTTTGGACATGCTTCCTATAAGAGCAAGCTCCTATAGTTAATTACATCTTAAATGACCAAATTCACTGAACATGCTTCCTATAAGGGCAAGCCCCTATAGTTAATTACATCTTAAATGACCAAAGTCACCGAAATTCTCAATAAAAATCAGGAAATATTATCTTCAAGGAGTTTCAAAGGGTAGGACTTTTCAATGAAATCGGGCAAAGAGGTGTGAAAGGAGATTTGTTCAAATTTGGAACATTTTATTTTAGAACCAAAGGAGGAAGAACTAGGGGATGTCATGGATCCAGAGGGGAACCTCGGTGACTTCCCAAGTTATCCTAAGTTTTGGCTTCAGTTTTGAGGAGAAATATTTAGGTATTTCATCCTGCCAATTTTATTAGTTAGGGCTTACATTCGTGTGAAACAATCACACAAATAGCTTGGAAGATATGAGGATTTAGGTCGTGACAAACGACAACCTCGGAATCTTAAGATGAGTTAGGGCTTATATTGTATAAGAGGGCTATGAAAAGGCCTAAAGATGAGGAGAGGATTTAAGTTGCATAAACAAGCAATCTCGAAGTCCTATGGTTTTGGTGTTTAAGTCTAAGGAAGGAAAATTGGTTTGGTTGGGGAAGACAGGTTTTGCTGTTGAAGATGACCGTTCTACCCACCGTGCTAGCTCCAAGCTCCTTACCTTGACGAGTTTAAGTTTTCTAGTGTGTCAAGTTATGATATCAAATCAAGTGGTCTTATGGTTGAAGTTCTTTAAATTTTATGGGGGCATGTTAAAGTTGATAGAGCGACACCGGTTAGGATCCTATGGTTCCCTCGTTCCGACACCACTATTTTCTATTGGATTCACTTAGTCCAAATGAACTTACTAAACTCAACTTAATGAGTTCCATAATTTCATTTAGACCTGGGAAGCCTCGTTAGCAACCGTAGGTTACCTCCTCCAAGGGATTCCCGATCATCCAATAGAGATGTCTTAATTTAGTTGAAGTTATAGTTTTGTGTGATGTTTGTGATTAAATTTTGAGTTATTTTATATTTTGAATGTTGTGGGGGTGAATTTTATCTTGGTTGATTTTAATTTTGGTTTTGGTTTTGGTTTTGTGGCTATTCTAATAGTTTTAGTTTTCCATGCAAATTTATATAAACATAAAAGTACAAGAAAGACAACACTGCAAATTGTAAAAGCGTACCTGGCGAGTCTTCTCGTTCCACCACCTGAAACTTAAAAATGCAAGTTAAGGCAGTTTATGGAGAGCAGGAAAAGTAAAGTTTTGGTGGTTTTCCTAACCCTATGTCATATTTTGGTGGATCATTTTAATTAAGGTTGATTTTGTCAAGCAAAACATATTAAGTTTAGTAGATCTTCAAGACATCCAACAGATCTAGAGAAAGAAACAGGTCCGAGCTACTCTCTCGCTGCCCGGTGGAAAATTCTGAGTTCTTTCAAACTTATTATGTTGCTTAATAAGTCATCCTGTAAATACCCTTATTAATCAGTGAACATTGATGTATTAATTATCCCTAAGAATAGGGTAATTATCATTTATCATTTAATTTGAAAATTATGTGGGTGAAGACCCTCGAAGAAGCAAGTTAAAAGAATAGGGTAATTATCACTTGTGATTCAATTTAAGAATTATGTGGGTGAAGACCCTTAAAAAGAATAGGGTAATTATCACTTATCATTTAATTTGAAAATTATGTGGGTGAAGACTCTTAAAGAGAATTTGTCATTTAATTTAAGAATTATGTGGGTGAAGACCCTTAAAGGGGCAAGTTAGTGTAATTGATCAACTTGTGATTCAATTTAAGAATTATGTGGGTGAAGACCCTTAAAGAGGCAAGTTAGTGTTGTTGGAACACTTAGGCAAATTTTAACCATAATTGGGCTTAGTGGTGTTTCAAGGATGTTTGATTATGTTATGTTTATTTCTCTAATCCTTATTTAGTCAATTTTGATTTGGCCTAAGTCACCGCTAAGCCCTTAAGACCTAGGTGAGTGTCTTAATTAGGTTTGAAAATGTTAAGCTTTAAGTGGTCAAGATTCATGATTTGGATTTTATTTGAAAATCAAGATAGGGGTATTAAATTGATTAATTATTGACTTGAAAATCCATACCCCTAAGTTCAGGATCATTTAATTTTAATAAACTTCCAAATTTTTAATGATTTAGAAATTTATTAACTTATCTTTTTAATGAGGAAAGTGAGATTGGTTTCTGCCAATTAACCTCTTGTGTTTCAAGCATCAAAATAAATTTATTTATTAATCTTAATTAAGAAAGTGAGATTGGTTTCTACCAGTTCACCCCTTTGTGTTTCAAGCATCAAATAAATTATAAAAGATCAGAGGTTACCCATTTCCCTCCTTGACTTAAGCCTAAATGTTAATTAAGGCTAAATTTTCAAAATTACACATTTGCCCATAAAACTCTAACACTTCATAATTTGTCAAATTCAATTTAAATTACTTTGAACTTTTTATCCTACCCCATTCATGGGTCAATTAAGACATCAAAGGAGAAAATATGATTTTTCAGAATTTAATTTATTTTATATAATTATTTTCATGCAAAAATAGAATTTTTTAAAGAAAATTCCTAATTTGACCAAAGTAAATTCTAATCCTTTGAAATTCTTACTAGATTTAGAAATAGACTAGAGAAGCCTTTGGACCAAATTGCATGATTTTTTGAATTCTTTGGGATTTATCAGAATAATTTTAAGTTCTGGGTTATTTAATAAAAATAAAATATTTTAAATGATGAAAATTAAGTTTTGTATTTTTGAAAAATTTTTATGAGGTTCAGGAACCCAAAGGAGTAAATTTCATTTTTTTTTATTTTTCTTTGATTTATTGAAATTATTTTAGTGAAAAACTCATTTTTAGCATTTAAAAATTATTTTTAAGCTTTCAAATTCAATATCTTTATTTAGAAAATCAGGAAAAATATTATAATTTTTCATAAATGATTAGGAAGCAATTTAAAACATTTCCATGAATTTTGTTATTTTTGTGTTTTTTATCAATTTTTAATTATTTTAAATATTTAAAGTAGGTTAAAAATCAAGTTTTTATTCTAAATATTATTTTTTTTTATAAAATATCCCTGATCACAGAGAAATCAAGATACTAAGTCTCATAATTATTTGATTTATATTTTATTTTCTTATAAAAAAATCATTTAAGTGTCAAAAGTGATATTTATCTTTAAAAATCAACTTAAGTCATCAAATAAACTCAAAATATTTTGAACTTTTTATAATGAGTTCTCTAGATCATAAACCACAGTGGAGATTAAAAATCAAGTCATTTAAATGTTTATGTGATGAGTTCTATGGATCATAAATCACAGTGGAGATTAAAAATCAAGTCATTTAAATGTTTAAATTTTCCAAATTAATTATTTTAGTGATTTAGTGTTTGTAAAATTTAAGTGCATTTTAAATGACTTGACCATGGAATTATTTCCAAAAGCTCCTCTAGTCATAGTGGACCTTCCAAAATTTTTTTAGAATTTTCTAATCAATATGCTAATTTCCATGATTATTTTAAGGAAATAATGTGCAAGGTCTTGAAAAATATGATCTCTGTATAGAAACCTTCTCTGACTTTGGAAAAATCAGAGGATGTTTCCTTTGACAGAGGTTACAACATGCCAAAATTTCAAGCCAAGTGATGAAATCAGAGAATGTCCCCCCTTATAGAGGCTACAATATGTCAAAATTCCAAGCCAAGGTGATGTGATAATACGCATGGAGAATTAAATGATCCCAAATAGTGTTTAATTAATTAAAAATATTTTATGCATCAAATGGTCTTGAAATTTATTCCACATGTTTCTTCTCTGTTCACTGAGTAAGGGGTATTTTTATTTTATTTTTGTGATTTTTCTACACAAAGTTATGGATTTTCTAAGTTAGGGTTATTTAAATAAAAAGAAAAAGCCCTATTTTTCTATTTAAACCGCACGTGCCACCTCAACCTACGACGGCTCCGAAGGCATGCGTGGCGCGCTCTAGTTGAATGTCGCCATCCATGTAGCTGCTGACTCTGCCCGCTGTTTATGTCCCGAAGCGTCATCCGGCCTGATCTCCTCCATCCATTTGATACACGCTTGATCAAACGGTTCCCCATCATCGTCCTCGATAGAATGATCCCGTGACCGTCCACACTAAAACCCTAAGATCTCGGCTTAAACTCAACCAAATCACCTCGGGTTTGGTCCTGTGGAGTCGTCTAAGTGAGAGGAACACATCCATACGGTAATCATGAAATTAAATTAAGTCTAATTAAATGGAGAATCAAAATAAGCTCGGGATGAGGTGAGGCTTTCTACCTTTGCTCTGAGAAGTGAAGCTTCGATCAGAGGGTCTTGGCACGTTCGTTATGAGCCAAAGAGGCTAGGGATTGAGTCCCTAGTCTTGGTGTAAGGTCCAGGTATGAATTCGACCACGGCCGAACTTGAGTGTTGGTCTAGAGCTATGGTAGAGGCTCTTGGAAGGGGAGATTTTATGGAGCTTTGACTTCTTTCATTATTGTGAAGGTGTGGGTAGAGTTAATTTGAGTTTAGGTGGATTGTGGAGGTGTATTGGAATCTGCCTTGGTTTCCTGCAATCTTTCAAGCTCAAAATCAAGCTTCGGCAATGGGATATGGTGAGAAAAAATGGTTGGAATGCACTGTGGAGATCTTAAGGAAGCTCTATGTGAAGTTTGGAGAGGCCTCACTAAAGAAATTTCAGCACTTCTTCTCATGATCGTAAGTGGTGGCCTTTTATATAAATGGGGTGATGGTGCTTGTCATGGCCAATTAAGAGGTGTAATGTGGTGCTTAGGTGGAGGGCATAGGAGCTCCATAGTTTGATTTGGATGAGCTGGCCTCTAGGTTTGATTTGGGTGAAGCTCCATGGGGGTGGCTCTCGGTTTTGAGCTTTTCCGACCACTAGGCTGGCCGACCGATCAGGGGGAGGTGGCTAGGAGCTCAGGGAACCTAGGGGAATATGTTACAGCAATTTAGTGCAATAATACCTAATTTTGGTAAGGATATCTAAAGCACATGCATTTTTGGAAATAATATCACTTGATTTGGGGAACCTTTGGTCCATGGCTTGATTTAGGTGGTTTCATGGTGTTTGGACTGGTCACAAAGCTTGGATTTGGCAAAGATATCTTAAGCATGTGCATTTTTGACAACAATTTAATGCAAATGTGCTTGGATTTGGCAAAGATATCTTAAGCATGTGCATATTTGAAAACAGGTTAATTTGGGGGACCTTTGGTCCATGGCTTGATTTAGGTGATTTCATGGTGTTTGGACTGGTAACTAAGTCCAACTAATGGAATGTGCTTTGATTTGGCAAAGATATCTTAAGCATGTGCATTTTTATAAATAATATCCCTTACTTTTGATTTAATGCAAATGTGCTTGATTTGGCAAAGATATCTTAAGCATGTGCATTTTTGGAAATAATTTGGGGAACCTTTGGTCCATGGCTTGATTTAGGTGGTTTCATGGTGTTTGGACTGGTCACAAAGCTTGGATTTGGCAAAGATATCTTAAGCATGTGCATTTTTGACAACAATTTAATGCAAATGTGCTTGGATTTGGCAAAGATATCTTAAGCATGTGCATATTTGAAAACAGGTTAATTTGGGGGACCTTTGGTCCATGGCTTGATTTAGGTGATTTCATGGTGTTTGGACTGGTAACTAAGTCCAACTAATGGAATGTGCTTTGATTTGGCAAAGATATCTTAAGCATGTGCATTTTTATAAATAATATCCCTTACTTTTGATTTAATGCAAATGTGCTTGATTTGGCAAAGATATCTTAAGCATGTGCATTTTTGGAAATAAGATCCCTTAATTTGGGGTGGATTTGGCAAAGATATCTTAAGCATGTGCATTTTTGGAAATAAGATCCATTAATTTACCTTTGGTCCATGGCTTGATTTAGGTGGTTTCATGGTGTTTGGACTGGTCACTAGGTCCAAATAATGGCTGTGGGGGAGGATTTGGCAAAGATATCTTAAGCATGTGCATTTTTGGAAATAAGATCCCTTAATTTATGGGAACGAAGATATCTTAAGCATGTGCATTTTTGGAAATAAGATCCCTTAATTAGGGGGACCTTTGGTCTAAGATATCTTAAGCATGTGCATTTTTGGAAATAAGATCCCTTAATTTGGGGGACCTTTGGCCCATGGCTTGATTGGTTTCATGGTGTTTGGACTGGTCACTAAGTCCAACTAATGGCTGTGATGGAGTTAATTTGGCGACTTTAGGGTGGCTAGGTCACATTTAGTGCATGGGTCCAAGTGGGTGCAAATGACCAAGTCTTGGGTTTGGGCTAGGTTAACCATGCCAATTGGCCCAAATAAATGTTTCATTCGGTGTAGATGATCATAAGGAACAACTTTGGTGAAGAATGGAAGTGGTTTTGAGGGAATTTTGATTTTAATCAATTTGGCCATGTTGGGCTAAGCTTGGGTCTAGCTTGGGTTAGCCTTGGGCTAAGTCCAAATTTATTGTTGTAAATGGTCAATGGCGACCCTATGAAGAGTTCTTAACATGAATTGGATGCCAATTTGGGAGTTAAGACAATCAATTGGGTGAAATTTTGGGACTTAGCCAACTTGGGGCTAAATTTGGGAATTTTGGATTTTAGGCCAAAATCAAATGGATATGAGGGTTAACCAAGGTCAATTAATGGTTTATTTTGATGTGTAGGAATATTATAAAGATTTTTCAACATTAATTGGGACCAATGGACTAGGCTATGGGTTCAATTTGGTGAGATTAGGTAATGTGGTCAAAATTGGGGTTTTGACCCAAATCAAAATTGGGCTCAAATCATGGACCAATTAATCTTAGATTTGGGTTAGTTTCCTCCATAAGAAGTGAATTTGAGTTTATGATTGGAATTGGGGTCAATTGAGATCAAATTGATGAACATTTGAGTTGGATTTAGGAAATTTGGGTCTTTAAAGGCAAATTTGGGTATTTTTGTTAAAGATGGTCAAATTGGCCAAATTGGGCCATGTGATAGTTGAGAGAAATGAAATTGGGAATATTTGGGATTTATTGGGATTTGTTGGAAATTTTTGGAATTTTCGGGATTTTGGATTATGGAGGGGTATTTTGGTAATTTGGGGGTGTTTTAAGGGTAAAAGGCCAAGATGGGTATTTTGGCAAAGTTGAGGTACCAACCATCATCGACAAGCCATGGACCGATGGAAACCCCATTTTGGGTCCTCTACATAGTGGTCTTAGCCAAACCATAGCCCTAGGGCTAGTAGGTTTAAGGGACCATCTACACGAGTATCCCAAAAAGTTCAAGGGACCTAGGCTAGAAATTTGAGTTCAGAGTTGTGAGTGATTGTGAATTTAGATGAGTGTAGTGAGTGCCTTAGCTCCAGATCAACACCCAGGGTCAACCTTAAGGTCCAGCAGTCCTAAAGGTGACTCATCTGGAGTTTCCCCTATAGTGACCCACCTACTAAGTATTTAGAGGTACCAACATGTGGAACTTCAATTTGAGTAGAGAAGAGTTTGAAATTTCTAGTGGTGAGGGCGCCTTTTCTAGTTTTCTAAGAATAATCAATAGGAGAGTCCTATGGCTAGACCTTATGCTACTGAAGAGGAAAAACTAAGCCTCAACCAAAAGTGAAGTCAACAGTGACAGACTGAAAATCCTCAATTTGGTCTTAGTGTTTAAAAACTAAAGCGAGAGTTAGCCTTCATAGGAAAGGAAGTGGGAGTTTTAGAGTGGGAGCCAGTATCCTCCTAGCCAAGCAATGGACTTAGGGACTAAACTTAAGATTAGCCAATGATTCTCTATAACACTGAATCAAGGTAGAGAATTAAAATTACTCCTATTTGGCACAGTACATATTTAAACTATTTATCTCACCTCATTTCACTAAAAACTCATTATAGTAGGAAAGATGCTTTTTCACATTAGAAAACTTCATCACATAAATATAGTTTAATAGTTTAATAGTTATTAATTTTAAAACGTACTTTCAAATTCTGGTAGTAGTAAATAATTTAGCTTTGATAATATATTAAACTTTCGGAATTAGTGACAGTAATTTTGTTTGATTTCTGTAAATTTTCTAGTTAATTTATCATTTCAAATTTAAATCTTCCCCGTGGGATTGATATTTGGGACTTAAAAAGAAAGTCTTATATTACTTGATAATGATACGTATACTTACCCAGAATCCTAACTTTAAGAGCTTAATATTATTATTCATAAAATACCACATCAAGTTATTGACGTCGTTGCAAAGCAGAGTCAATTTATAAATTTTACAGAACTATATTTTCATTCGGGATCAGGAAATAAAGTAGTTATTAGCTTCTATTGGGTCTTTTTGCAACAAAACTTCTTTCAGGAGATTAACAATCATTGCATTTGAATCACCTTTCAAAGGGGCTCTAGAAACAATTTCTATTAGAGCTACTTCTTAGATTCCAGTGATCTCCATAGGGTTGCTTTCAAAACCACTCTCTCGACTTCTAAGATCTAGAGAAACTGTGTTGTACTCCTCATTATACATGTGGTTATCAGTGAGCACTAATAGCACGACCAAAGTCTTTGGCATATACAGGCCAAGCCCGTTTCTAAACAGACCAGGGTGAAGGCTACATGAGCAAGTGGATGTTTAATATCTCGAAGATCTGACATTCCTCAATGAAAGCTTATGGTGGAGCTTAATGGACTCTCCCAAAGCTCCTGACAAATCTTTAAAAGAGCATGGGTGTTCTTTAGCGGCTTTTGTGCATTAACGAATAGAACAAAGAACATCCATTTTAACTCTCCAAAGGAAATAATAACTCCAACAAGTAATTTTTTGAACTAGCACAAATTTGACTCCTTTAACATCATAAAGAATAACTGAAATTTCAAAAGTTCATCTATTTTTAATAAATATATAATTGACTCAAAAGAATATGGTTAGTAGGGACAAACTTTCCTTTATAAGATTCTAAAAAGGCAATCTTAAAGTTACTTGATACTCAACTTTAACAACTTCTCTTGAGAATGTGTTCTTCAATGATCTTTGCCTTCTTCTCCATCTTCTAGTTCCTTTGTTTGAGGATTCAGTAGATTCCTCCTCTGGGACATAAGATTCACAATTATCTTCTTCTTCTTCTTCTTCTAGCCTCAATGCAAGATATACCCAAATAGGCCAAGTCCGTTTTCAAAACGCTACCGCACCAAATAAGCTGCCCCAAACGGACCCTTAGTGATATGTTTTTTATGATTGTAATAGTNATATATATATATATATATATATATATTATATGTGTTGTCTTACAAAAATTTGTACATTGTGACTTGATGAGAAAATCACGATGTGTGCCAAGCGGCACATAAATATAAATGAGAATGTGATGTATGACAATCATTGATGCCAAGCCAAAATATTGTGTTCTTATAGCTACGAGGATTATTATATGAGTTAGTTTGGTTGGTCAGTCATCAAAAATAGTGATTTGACCATTTCAACAAGTCAATTGAGTAGCTAGTGCAAGGTAGCCGCACATTGACGAGTTGAATTGGCAGGTTCCCATACATGTCACTTTGACAAAGGAAGTTCCTTTTAGATGCCCCAGACTTACGAGCCCTATTGAGTGCAAACTCGAGCCCATTAAAGCTGATTTTTTTCTTATACACACACACTACTTGTATTGTAAGAAAATGGGATCTTATGCGCTTTTCCATTTATTTGTTTATGGGGGAACTTCAGACATAATTAATTATGACATAAAATCTTAACTCTATCATCGCAAAATTTCTGCTGCACAACAATTATATTAGAAGATTATAAGAAAACTATAAAAGTTGAACTCCATATAGGTTTTATCAGGTAGCAGGCAAATATGGTTCATAGTTGTCCTCTCGACGATAGATACGGAAGAGTTCATATTAATGTTATTGTTATTTTGAAATATGGATTTGGGAGAGTTGCCGATAGAGAGTGAGCACTAATATGAGTTTCTTTGCTAGAACCTCCATATTTAGCGATTGAGTACTTGGACTAGTAGCTCTACTGATAAGTCGGCACTTATAAATGAGCTGTGTTTCTCGATACGAAGGACAAAGCGGGCTCGTTGTCCTAGGTGACTTGATCCGATCAGACTTTAGGCAACTCAGGATCTTGGAAGGCATCAGTTTCAGCAAGTGTAGAGTAAATTAATGACAACTGATCTACTAAACTAAAATCAGATTATTTCAATGGCAGAATAGGTGTGCACTCGTAGAGCGAGACTCACAGATTAAAAAAATAAAAGAAACATAATAATTGAAGTCCTACCAAATTTGCAAGAAGTCCCAAAGGATCAGAAGCAAATGTTGGCGAATCTGGCTTTCTGCTGGTCCGTCACCATCGATTCCTTGAACCTCCTGCCAATGTACATAACTCCAAGAGGTGAACAGAACGACCCATATGACATGAACTCCAACAGTTTCACATTTTCCCATGTAATTTTTAATATACAGGCACTTTGAAAAACCGACTGAAACTTTAAGTAGGATTCCAAGTTGGCTCAAACTATCATTACATCTGAAATTAAGGCAATTCGTCAAATAATATTACTTCAAAGCAAAACTAAATTATTTGAAGTTATCTTGAGATAACAAAAGTCAAAATAGTTTTAATTTATTCATTTGATCTTGATTCCGAGCAAACATCGTTAACTTCAAACTTATTTGAATTAATATTAGTGATTTCATTTTTTTATAAACCATTTACAATAAAAGTATAATATAATACATAAATAGAAAAAAGTTTAAAAATAATTATGCTCGATTTAGTATATAGGAATCAAGGGAACGTAACTGTCTTTTGGATGAATAGTCCAAGCACTTCTGTTGCTTATCCAAAGCTTTAATAATAATTAACATTATTTTGAGAAACTTACATATATATATATATCACAAAGTACATAATCTAACACTTAAAATTTAGTATTTAAATTAATAAAATTGCAGCGTCACAAATCTAAGCATAAAACTGTGTAATTCACTTTTACAAATTTATTAAAGGTGATATTTTTAATGTAATATTAAGGATATATGTATCTGATTAGATATGTAAATAGATAAGAATTATGGGGCACATATGAAAGTATCCCTTTCTTTCTGCTTTTTTTAAAGCAATTCCTGCACGCTAAATAGCGCGATAGAGTTGTTCCAATTTCGAAGCTGGTTCACAAAAGCTTGAGGCTGAACTAATAGTTTTTATNGTATCTGATTAGATATGTAAATAGATAAGAATTATGGGGCACATATGAAAGTATCCCTTTCTTTCTGCTTTTATTAAAGCAATTCCTGCACGCTAAATAGAGCGATAGAGTTGTTCCAATTTCGAAACTGGTTCACAAAAACTTGAGGCTGAAGTAATAGTTTTTAGTCCAACTTAAAGTACACGGTGCAATTCCGAAATTTTTTCCGTCGCCGTAGAGCTTAACGGTTCAACGGTGCACTAACTCGAAATTAACGTGAAGCGTTCACCCTAATTCGTTCGTCTCATCAATAGAGCCCTGTCCATGGCCAGCTAGCTTCTGCAACTAGCTGATTATAGCCTGCTAGGTTAGGTCTTCATCAGGTTCTAAAGATCTTTCACTCCTACTTTACAGTAACAAAAGATTTTTGCAAAGCCCTTAGCTATGTATGCTTCCATCAATCAGAGGTCTTTCTTCAGGGCGTAATACGCCAGTCTCCATCTTTTGTGCTTCGCCTTTGAAAAATTTGGTAGAGGTTTTCTTCCCAATTACAAGATTAGGATTAATACTGCCCGTTAGTTTTAAAATTTTAATTTAATTATGATTAAGTTTAATTTAACAAAGGATGATAATAAATAAATACTTTTATCAGGTTTTAGGGTTTAGACCAGTTGCAGAGAAGCCGTGGTGTACATTGCGCATTCTCTCCTCTCACCTCTCTCCTCTCTTTCTCTCTCTCTCTCTCTCTCCAGTTTTTTTTTTTTTTTTTTACTTTTCCCTCGCCAATTATTTTCATACATTTTAATCAGAGTAATATAAGTTCTCTCAAACGTTCAAGCAAGCATCACACAACTTTCTATCAAAATATTTGACGAATGGTAAAGCGAAACCATCAGACCGACGTTGTTAATTAAGCGAGAAAAAAATATGGAGATTTCGAAGNAGTTCTCTCAAACGTTCAAGCAAGCATCACACAACTTTCTATCAAAATATTTGACGAATGGTAAAGCGAAACTATCAGACCGACGTTGTTAATTAAGCGAGAAAAAAATATGGAGATTTCGAACATGGGAATGTTGGCGAATGATATGGTAAGAACGGACGTATTATTAGATCTTTTTACTAAATTTAGTTGTATATAATATGTATTTTGTTCTTTACAAAGATATATATACCTAAATGATATATATATATATATATATATTCTTATTAAGAAAAATATTAAAAGGCCAAAAATTGATTACAAAACCTTCACGAAAAAAGAAAACAAACTGCTTCACATACTTTAAAAACTATCATTTATAAAGAAAATACGGTCACTATTTATTTTATAATAAACGGTTAATAGTTATAATATTTTACCAATTAATTTAGAGAGGGAGAGGGAGAGAGAGAGAGAGAGAGAGAGAGAGGGACGAACACTAATGAATAATCTTTTTTTGTTTCAAAAAGATATTTCCTCAATCTATATTGAAGAGAGTACAATAATGATATTATATTTTTACCCCTTAGAGATGGTCAATATTGAGGTATTTTAGATATTTTATAAGCGTAGGCTTATCGTCTAATTGTCTTCCGGCTTTGCCGGCTAAGCCTAGTTGACTTGGTTTGACTTCATCTGATTGGTTGGTTGAGTTTGGTCGTAGAATTCGGTTGGTTGATTTAGCTTCGATGAGTATCTTCGAAACTTGGTGAGCGGTCTTTTTGGGTCTCCGTCATTTGGTCAGAGATATTGTAGAATTGGTTCTTCTGTGCTACGTTATCACATTAGGTCATATTTTCTGCACTGGATGGCTTAGTTGCTCTCTTAGTTGAATGGCTTACATTTGGATCACCTGATTTTCTTCTTATCCGCCATTTAGCTTAGTCAATTTTTGACTAGTTGACTTAGCCCTCATGGCTTGACTCTTCTCGTCTGATGAGCCTCATGATCTCACTCTATCTCCTTATAGTGGATCCGCCTCCATGGTATCACCCTCTTATGGATCTTTAGATCTCTTTAAGACATCTTTTTGATATACAATAATAAATTAATATTAATTTTGCTAATATAGAACTCAAATCTCTGAATACTTTTGCATTATTCATTTTTAAAAACAAAAACATCTTTTAAAACTTTTTACTTAAATTATTCTTTTCATTTTCTAAAATATTTATTGCTTACTATCTCATTACTTAGTAAATTAGTATGTTTCTCACAATTTAGGGAATAAATTTTTCATGAAATTTTGAATAACTTTGATCTCAAAACCACATGTATATCATATAATTGTTCAAGTACTTATCATTCACACTACAAGATGTTGAAAATAGAGTCCGATATTTGAGGCAGATTTTTCTGACGCTTTTATTTGCATTCGAATTGTGACGGTAAAGCGGTGGAAAATAGCTTATGTTATTTACGATGGATTTTACGTCTACTTTTCCTCCAATAATTAGATGCAAAATTCATTTAAGAAATGACAAAACCTAATGCTTATTGCGACGAATGTAGCGCCGAATTTGCATCAAATAAATTGATACAAAAACTTTACTTGGAAACATCAAAATACATCAGATGCAAAAGAAGACGACAATTCTGCCATAATTAACACATCTTCCGTGTTTCTTGATTGTGGCTAGTTTTGAAAGGTAATTTCAACTGTAAGTTGATGAAGCAAATAACCTAAAATACTACTTCAGTGCATCTAACCTTATTTTCTTCTTCACACGTCTCTTTTTCTGCCAGAAACCCTCACAGCCTCCCCTCTCAATCGAAACACTCACCCTCGCCAAAACACTCTCCATTGCAGCCTCCCAATTTCACTCAAAACTGTCTCCTTCATGACCGAATCTTTGCAATATGATTTNATATATATATATATATATATATGTTGTCTTATTAAGAAAAATATTAAAAAGCCAAAAAAACTGATTACAAAACCTTCACGAAAAAAAAAACAAACTGCTTCACATACTTTAAAAACTATTATTTATAAAGAAAATACGGTGTCACTATTTATTTTATAATAAACGGTTAATAGTTATAATATTTTACCAATTAATTTAGAGAGAGGGAGAGAGAGAGAGAGGGATGAACACTAATGAATAATCTTTTTTTTGTTTCAAAAGGATATTTCCTCAATCTATATTGAAGAGAGTACAATGGTAATATTATATTTTTACCCCTCTTAGAGATGGTCAATATTGAGGTATTTTAAATATTTTATAAGCATAGGCTTATAGTCTTATTGTCTTTTGGCTCTGCCGGCTATGCCTAGTTGACTTGGTTTGACTTCATCTGATTGGTTGGTTCGGTTGTTGATTTAGCTTGGATGAGTATCTTCGAAACTTGGTGAGCGGTCTTTTTGGGTCTCCGTCATTTGGTCAGAGATATTGTAGAATTGGTTCTTCTGTGATACGTTATCACATTAGGTCATATTTTCTGCATTGGATGGCTTAGATGCTCTCTTTGTTGAATGGCTTACATTTGGATCACGTGATTTTCTTCTTATCCGCCATTTAGCTTAGTCAATTTTTTACTAGTTGACTTAGCCCTCATGGCTTGACTCTTCTCGTCTGATGGGCCTCACGATCTCACTCTATCTCCTTATAGTGGATCCGCCTCCATGGTATTACCCTCTTATGGATCTTTAGATCTCTTTAAGACATCTTTTTGATATACAATAATAAAATAATATTAATTTTGCCAATATAGAACTCAAATCTCTGAATACTTTTGCATTATTCATTTTTAAAAACAAAAACATCTTTTAAAACTTTTTACTTAAATTATTATTTTTATTTTCTAAAATATTTATTGCTTACTATCTCATTACTTAGTAAATTAGTATGTTTGTCACAATTTAGGGAAATAAATTTTTCGTGAAATTTTGAATAACTTTGATCTCAAAACCACATGTATATCATATATTTGTTCAAGTACTCATCATTCACACTACAAGATGTTGAAAATAGAGTCCGATATTTGAGTCAGATTTTTCTGACGCTTTTATTTGCATTCGAATTGTGACGGTAAAGCGGTGGAAAATAGCTTATGTTATTTACGATGGATTTTACGTCTACTTTTCCTCCAATAATTAGATGCAAAATTCATTTAAGAAATGACAAAACCTAATGCTTATTGCGACGAATGTAGCGCCGAATTTGCATCAAATAAATTGATACAAAAACTTTACTTGGAAACATCAAACTACATCAGACGCAAAAGAAGACGACAATTCTGCTAGAATTAACACACCTTCCGTGTTTCTTGATTGTGGCTAGTTTTCAAAGGTAATTTCAACTGTAAGTTGATGAAGCAAATAACCTAAAATACTACTTCGGCGCATCTAACCTTATTTTCTTCTTCACACGTCTCTTTTTCTGCCAGAAACCCTCACAGCCTCCCCTCTCAATCGAAACACTCACCCTCGCCAAAACACTCTCCATCGCAGCCTCCCAATTTCACTCAAAACTGTCTCCTTCATGACCGAATCTTTGCAATATGATTGCCATTAGTGCTAGCTGGGAGCGGCTCACAAAGACCACCGAAACTCCCATTTTTCTCATCCTTGTGCTTTGCTCCTATTAGAAAAAATGAGGAAGGTAAGTCTAGTCGCACCATTCTTTCATTTTAAATTTTGAAAACAACATTCTCTGCATAAGTTATGTGTTATGTATGTAAGAATCAAAGTTTAGATGTTAGGTATGTATATACATAAGAATTGGGTGATATGTAAGAGAATTTTCATGTGTTGGCTATGTATATACAAAAGTATTGAGTGGTATGCAGGAAAATCTATTTACATATGTGTTGACCTCATTTTTGATGAGGTCTGATTCTCTTCTTTGGAAGCCCAGGGTCTAGCCATAGGACTTTCTTATTGACTTCCCTAGAAGACTAGTGATGGAGCCCACCCACACAGAAATTTTAAACACTTCTTGACTTTTCTTGTCAAGTTGCACATGGGTGGTCACAAGCCCTCATTGTCACTTGAGATGGCGAAAACCAAAATTTGAAGACTCAAGCTTGAGTTCCTATAGGATCATGAGGCCTTAAAGACACCCCCTTGACCCAGGTGGCTTGGCCACCACTTCCTTTACACTTCACACTCTCTCACCAATTTTGCTCAAAACCAGCCAAATATACCCATTTTTTAACTTAATTTTTAATCTAACTTCAAATCCAATTCCCATGGGTCCAAAATTCAATTTAGCATCAATTTACATCAAAATCCACACAACATGCAAAATCAAATTCAAATCCTGCAGAAAATCCAAAATCAAATTCAACCCCATCAAATTCCAAGCCTTATGAACAAATTGAGAAAGCCAAACCAAATTCACCTCAAATCCATCAAATTCTAAGTGCAAATCCAATCTTGCCAAATTCTCATTAATTTGAAAAAAAAATTCCATGCAATATTCAAAATCTAATGCAATTCACATCAATTTCCAAGTTCTAATCCAATATTGTCAAATTCACATCCAATTTCACTCTTGACAGTCCCTAAGATATCACCAATTCACCAATTATCATGTGTTTTATGTCCATTGCTTAAGTTAAAGTGAATGGAGGGCTTAAGCTTGGTTTGGGTTCTATTTTAGCTAGACTCAACACCCAATAACACCACCTTAACTTCTCAATTATACCTAATAACACCACATTAATACCACGGGAACCCTCCGATAACACCACGACCAAAATCCCACTAAAATACCTCCAAACTATGACCAAAACTCCCAATAACATCACTTTAACACCACAGAAATCCGTCCAATGACACCACATTTGCATAACCCACTATACTGCATCAGAAACAATCCAAAACCCCGTAGTCACACGCCAATACAACAAAAATACTACCATAAAAACCCCTGCAATAACATCCCCCACACCGCAGCGCCAAATAACATTGCCAGCCTCGAATACATGCATAGTAACCCGTGGAACTCCCAATAATACCCCAATTAATTGCCATGGATAACATCGAATCAGTTGTTCTGTACTATTTTCTTAATAACACCAAAAATATGACCTCCAATAACACCACCAATAACATCGTTCAAAAGTTTTCTTTTCCAAATTTTCTCAATATGAAGCTCTTAGACTTTGTACACCTTGCGCAGATACACTTTCCTCAATTGGTGAAAAGGGGAACTGCTCTCAAGAGCACATCGCCTCACTTATGACTTGATTTAACCCAAAATGGAGACCATAATCTCTATGATGAGACTAAATCACACTCCCCAAGCTGGCCAGCCACGTGGAAAATCACCCAAGCCCATTATTGGTTGTCTTGCCAGAGTAAAACTCAAATGGTCTTAAACCACTTTCCTTTAAAATTAAACCCATGGACACTTAACACAACACATTGGTTATTGATCCTGAAAATTTTGTTGTGTAAAACTTATAAAATTGACTCTGCTTTACAACCATACCAAAAACTTGATGCGTTATTTTATGAATAAGAAATTTAAGCAATTTATGTTGGGATTTTACGCAAGTATACATATCGTTATCAAGTAATATAAGAGTTTCTATTTAAGTCCCAAATATCGATCCCATGAGGAAGGTTTAAATTTGAACTGATAAATTAACTAGGAAATTCATAGAAAAAAAATAAAATTACGTCACTAATTTCAAATTGTTTGAGATACTATCAGAACTAAATTATTAATTACTAGCAAAACTAAAATGCAAAGTTTAAACAGTAACTACTAAACTATGTTTTATGTGATGAAGTTTTCTAATATGAAAAAACATCTTTCCCACTACAATGAGTTTTTGGCAAAATAAGATGAGATAAATGGTTTAAATATGTATTGTGCCAAAAAGGAGCAATTTTAATTCTCCATCGTGATTCAGTGTTTTAGAAAAACATTGGCTAATCTCAGGTCTAGTTCCTAAATCTGTGGTTAGGCTAGAAGGATACTGGCTCTCACTCTAGAACTTCTACTTTCCTTCCCCTGAAGGCTAATGTTCGCTTTAGTTCTTAAACACTAAGACCAAATTAGGGATTTTAGGCTGTTAGCATAAAATCTCCAACTCTACACCCAACAAAGTATATTTACCTATTTATTTGCACTTAATTTCATGAACGAAATGCTCCTTCATGGAATTAAATGTGATTCTCACTCTTGTTGTAGAACCCATACTCAATTTTCTGGATCATATGTTTCACAACATATTTTAACAATTCAATTAGCCAGATGGAAAAGTAAACTAAGAACGGAGTTGAAAAACCATCACAATTAAGTTTATATTTTAAAATTGGCACATCCATATTATCTCTTCAATCCAAAATATCTCAGAGTAAAGAAAACTACTCAGAATTAATGAGAAAAATAAAACCAAACCAAATTTCATATATAAAAGAAAGTTCATACAACAATAAAAAATAAACAACACTTATGTGAAATTCTTTCTCAAATAAAACCTCTTGTAGCCTCTCTTAGAAGATGTAGGAAGAAGAAATCTCTCACTTCTCTTCCTCTCTAATAATCTTAGAAAAGAATTCACACTTAAAATCACAACAAAAACTAAAAACTCTAAAAAATAAATGACTAATGAACTCTAAGTGGCTGTGGGGAATGTGGAATAGCATGGAAGAGAGTGGAAAGCGGTCGAAAGGGGGACTTTTTTGATTAATTTCTGCTTTAAATAGAGCCTAATGTTGGTTTTCCAATTGGTGCATCCAAAAACTCTACAAAAAGCATCCAAATTAGTCAAATCTTCTAGAAACAGGTCTTGCACCGACATTGGCATCGTCCGCGCCCATTCTGGCACCATCGGCGCCAGTGGCCCGTGAATTAATTCAATGCTCTATGTAAATGGCGCCATCGACGCTGCTGCTGGTGTCGTCTGCGCAGAGGATAGTTCGACCTCTGTTTTGTAGGTCTGCACCGTCGGCGTCCATCCTGGCGCCTTTGACACTGAGGATTTCTTCGAAAACGCCATTTTGACTCAAAATTCCATCTTTTTTGCTTCCTTTTTGCTTCAAGTCCTAAAAATCAACAACCTACAATAAAACATGAAAAATACCTTCCTTGAAAGTGCAATATCACTATAAATGAGTATAAAATATAGGTCTAAAAATGCATCTATTTTTAGTGCATCAAAATCCCCCAAACTTAAATGTTACTTGTCCTCATGTAACTCCTTTACTACATAAAGATATGACTCATGACAAAGAATTTAAATTCTAGATTTCCATATTTTAGTCCACTAAATAAAATAACATAACTTAAGAAAAATTTAAAATAACTTCAGTTAACACTAAAGGTATAAGAGTATCTAGCAGTCAAGTCTAAGATTTTTGATTCTCTATTCTTTTTAAGGAAAATTACAAATTGTCATATTAAAGCCACTTAGAATATCCATTTGAAAAAAAACTTCATGAAACTTTATTAGTAAATATGCTAGTACTTAAATATAAGTTTAGAGAATATAGACACGCCTTATTCTTTAAGTTGATTCAAGTGAAACCAACTTTTAATTAGACATCTCCTCAAGCTTCTCCTCACTTCTTTTTCTTTTCTTCTCTTTTCACTTATTTTTTTAGCATCATCTTCAATCCTTTTGGTTTTTGTTTTGTTTTCTTTTTTTTTATGTGAGGATTACTATATCTGGATAGCCTTTAATGATTTTGAACTTCACTATCCCCTTCTTAAAGTTAAAAACTTTGTGCATTCCTTCACTTTATAAATTTAAATTAGCTTTAAAGATTTTTTATAAAGTTTTAATCTTTTCTTCTTACATGAATCTCTAAGATTTTTTTAACACTTCAAAAGGACAAATTCCTTTAANTAATGATTTTGAACTTCACTATCCCCTTCTTAAAGTTAAAAACTTTGCACATTCCTTCACTTTATAAATTTAAATTAGCTTTAAAGATTTTTCATAAAGTTTTAATTTTTTCTTCTTACATGAATCTCTAAGATTTTTTTAACACTTCAAAAAGACAAATTCCTTTAATTATAATAGAAAAACATAGTTTTATTCTCTTATACCAAATATCTTAATCTTTAAAATTAACCTTTGTTATTGAAAATTTTTACTTAAGTTTATTATATATTTAAAAACATAAATATAGTTATCTGAAGTTACCCTCTAATGCCAAAGGTCATGTTAAAAATAAAAATTTTGAAAATGTAGCTAATTGAGGACATATAAAATTAAATTTCTTTCTTTAAAAAGCCAATTTTCTCCCCCCCCCAAACTTAGATTTTCAAAAGATTTAGCATGAAAAATTTTAAAAAAATAAAGGGTGAAAGGAAAAAATTAATACATAAAGAAAAGACTTACATGTTGAAGGTTCTGATATTGAAAATTAACTCTGAAAAATTGCAGGTGTTAATATGAAAAGCTACAAGACTTAAAACATTAAATAACACATAATAAATATAAAAATTTGCTCAGAAAGAGTTAACTATAAATACATTCAACAAAGTACTAAAGACTGACAACATCACTAAAATAAATTTCAATGCAAAAACAATTTTACAATCATACTGTTCACAATATAACATAACATCTAAATTAAAACAAAGTATCACACTCTAAAAACAAACAACAATAACAATAAAGTACAACCAACTATAAACTGAATAAAAGATCAAACTAAAACATCACTAGTCATCATCATCTTCTTCTTCTACATCAAAGTTTTGCTACTGATACGGGGTAACGACAGGGTGAGTAGGAAACTGAACTGAGTGGCCACCCCTCATGTATCTGACCATCACATCATCATAAGCAGCATCATATTCAAACTTCTGCCATATCAAATCATCATTATGTGCATTTCTAGCTTCCATATTTTTCATTATGTTTTCCAACTTCAAGATATCTCCTTGTTGGATCATCAGTTGCTTCATAAGTTGGATCATCAGTTGCTTCATAAGTTGGATCATCAGTTGCTCCATAAGTCCCTGGAGAGTAGAAGTACTAGAAGTAGAAGGGATATCCCTACTCCTATTTCCAGATCTCCTTCTAACATGAGATTCATAAGTCTTAATATTTACAGGTCCAATAGGATTTAGAGATTCAATCCTCTCCTCATCCATTCTAAAATCAACTCATGCCTGTTCACATAGTATGAAGATCAGGGCAGGGTGTGCTAAACCACCAGTAGTTTCTCCCAAAGCAATAGAATGAGTGTTTCTATAAATAGTAGAGCTGACATCTATTCTTCTCATATATTGGATACAAAAGTTCAAGATGGCTTTATTCTTTGTAATCTTCCTATGATGATTTGTTGGTATCATTCTAGCAGATATAAAATAATATCAGGCCTTAGATACTACATTTAACATAGAAAGAGGGAAGTTTACCTTAACATTATTCTTCACCTTCCAAGCTCCCCTTCCATCAGTAGGAAAAGAAATAACTTCATCTAAGGCCTCATTTGTAGCAGAAAATGATTTGTACTGACAGCTATACACATCCTCTAACTGATTAAATTCATTAATTCTTCTTGGAGTAAATTCTATCATTTTCTCACGAAAAAAACGTAGTCTTCAGAAGTTTCCTTAAAGTTGGCATAGAACTTCATCACTATAATAATAATAGCCTCGACAATAAAGAAACAAAAATTATCTCACTATCGAGCATTAATTAATCTTTCAATCTCTCCACCCGGATTTTTAAATCCTCGATCCAAAATTACTTTCTTAGCTGCAAGCAGACTATTGAAACAAATATTAGCCTTATGTTTGACAAACTTTTGATCTTCATAACCCACCATTCTCTTTCCCTTGCTCATTCTCGGTGCCATGTTAATCTAAGAAAATTTGATAAAATCCAACTAAATTCCCAAAATTTTGAAAATCACAATGTAAAACGTTTTAAACTTAAATCTACTGAGTAAGAGCTCTTCACAAAAGGATTTTTTCAAAATCTTTCAAAAAAAAAAAAAAATCAGATCTCAAAAATGTAAGATAAATCCTTGGTGAAAATAAAAAATTTTAGGTTCAAATTGTAACTCTTACCAAGAGAAGATGAAATTTGAACTTTTTTTGTCTTAAAATAGCCTAAAATCCAAACAATAGTAAGCCCTAGGTGCACAAACCATAGGTTGAAGGTGATTGAAAGGATAAAAATGGTATTTTTACTATGAAAATTGCAAATTTTAAAGGATTTGGGTACTTTCGGGTCGAGCGCGCTGTCGGCGCGCATTCTGGCGTCGTCGGCGCTAGTGGCTAAAAATTAAAATTTTCAATTTTCACAATTTTCAACTTTCTTTCAATTCAATCCAAAGTCTAATTAATCTTTTTGAACACTGATTTTCATCTTAAAATAATATACAAATAAGTTTTTTCACAAATAACACCAAACTAACATTTTTATATGAAAATCTAATTCTTACAAAGACACTTTTCTAATCACACTTTCACATACATAAAGCAAACTAAATAATAATCCAACGTCGAAATCAAGCCACAACACTAGAGCACTAACACAAAACTATAAACACAATCAAAGTTTATAGAGTTCTAAAGCAAAGCAAAGTAAAGTAAAGTAAAGTAAAGTAAATCGAACACAATCACATTAAAAACATTTTTACTTTAAAATAGTAGAGTCCAAAATTTTCAATTATTCTGCTTCATCTTTAGTACTTTTTCTGATTCATCTGTAGTACTTTATCCTCCTCTAATATCACCCATAGACTGATAATGGATGTACAAATTGTAGAATGGTCGGTACGGGAATTAATCATTCAAATTTTCATTGATCCATCCATTCTTCTTGAACATCTGCACCAAACCTGCTTCAATTGTTCCTGTATGATCAAAGCTCCCCTTCATCTTCCGACCTAAGTGATCAAAAAGGTAGTTAAGATTACCTATTACATTCATAATACTCTAATGTTCTCTTTCGATTTTCTTTATTTTCTTTTCTAAAGATATTAAACTTCCAATTGTTTGTGGCATTAATGTTGTTGAAGCATGTGATGAGTGATCCAAAATAATATCTAGTGCTTCATTTCCATTCCCAATATAATTGTCATCAATAGGAATCATGGGCTTATGGCACTTGAGATTGACTATAAAGTAAGAAAATTATAGAAGGATGCCCCAGTCCATATATAGGCCCATTCATAATAATACCCATAATAAATTTGAAAATAATTGATCCCACATCAATGGGCTTTTCCATTTGAATGCAATAGTTTAAATTTGCACTTTTTTTTGTAACTCTACTAATCTTCAGGGTAGGGAGTAATTTTGCAGAGATGAAGAAATGCCATTTTTTTAATATTGGATGATTAATTAGTGAAGCAAAGAAACTAACGTATCCCTCATCTCTGATTTCCTAATTATCATTTTCATCCGTCAGAAAATGATATACATCTTGCATTATATCTCTTGTTAGGATAAAATTTATAAAATGACAGATTGACATGTTTTCTACCATATACAAATCATTAATTCAAGGCTGAGTAAATGGTACAACCTTACCTCGAACGAAGATGAATCCTTGGGTAATTCCATGTAAGTTAGCATAGAACTCCTTTACCACTGGCAGAACAACTGCAGCGGTAGTGTAGCATAGAACTTCCCAACGTCTTTGTATGATGATTTTATCAATCTGAAATTTGAATTAATCAATCCATGATTGACAAAGCCTCTCTCCTTGATAAGTCTCTTTTTCGGAATGATTTTGTCGTATAATCTTTGCGTGTCAAAACTAATAAACTTTCTCCTATTAAAAACTCCATACCTGGATGTATTTCTAGAATTTAAAGCCATGGATTTCAAAATTTGGAAGTTTCTGGTCATCCAAGTCATCTTAGGCCTTTAAAAACACCTTCCGGTGGTTATTTGGAAGTGTAATCCTGCCAAAATCTGCCAAACTCGTCCTAAATGTAAGAAACCGCATGGGATGCTGTCGGTGCTCCCGATGGCGCCGTCGCCACCATGGCTCGTGTAAACGGGTGCTATCGGTGCCAGAGGACAAGATGGCATCTCTTTTTTTTTGTTCAATTCAATTCCAATTTTCCCTCCAATATCAATATATGTCTTAATTTATGATATATAAAATTGTGTAGGATTCAAAAATATTATTATTTCCTAATATATAAAACACTTATTAAACAAAATAGTAAGACATATATGTATATATATATATATATATATAGATTTATAAATGGGTATCCTCCCACAAAGCGATTGGTTTGACATAGTTAGCCTGACATATCCTTGTTTAATCAGGATGACTTAACATCTAAATTTTTTTAAATTGTGGCATGTGCCCTTAATAATATAATTCAATCGATGTCCATTAACTTTAAATATCTTTCATATTTTGGGATTTTTAATAACAACAATTCCATAATGATAGACTTTAATCACTTTAAATGGTCATAACCATCTGAATTTCAGTTTTCCTGGAAATAATCTCAATCTTGTATAATATAATATAACTTCTTTTTCAAGTTCAAACTTGTTTTTAATAATCTTTCAATCATGCTATATTTTCATTTTCTCTATATAAATTTTTGCATTGTCATATGCTTCTTTTCTAATCTCCTCAAGTTCATTGAGTTGCAAAAATCTTTTCTCACCAGCATCTTTAGATTTAAATTAAATTCCTCAGTAGCTCAAAATGGTTTATGTTCCAATTCTACTGGTAAGTGACATATTTTTCCAAAAATAAGTTTATATGATGACATTCTAATAGAAGTCTTATAAGTAGTTATGTATGCCCATAATGCAGTATCTAATCTTGCAGACCAATCTAATTAATAGAGATTTACAGTTTTTTGTAAAATTCATTTTATTTCATGATTTGATATCTCTGCTAGACACTAGTCTTAGAATGATAAGCAGTAGAGAATCTATGCACAATATCATATTTTTTTCTTATTAATTTCTTGATTCTCTTATTCGTAAAATGAGATCCTCCATCCGTAATAATTACTGTCGACATTCCTTATCTTATAAAAATATTTTTATTTAAAAATTGAAAAACNAAATCCTCTCCTCATCCATTCTAAAATCAACTCATGCCTGTTCACATAGTATGAAGATCAGGGCAGGGTGTGGTAAACCACCAGTAGTTTCTCCCAAAGCAATAGAATGAGTGTTTCTATAAACAGTAGAGCTGACATCTATTCTTCTCATATATTGGATACAGAAGTTCAAGATGGCTTTATTCTTTGTAATTTTCCTATGATGATTTGTTGGCATCATTCTAGCAGATATAAAATAATATCAGGCCTTACATACTACATTTAACATAGAAAGAGGGAAGTTTACCTTAACATTATTCTTCACCTTCCAAGCTCCCCTTCTATCAGTAGGAAAAGAAATAACTTCATTTAAGGCCTCATTTGTAGCAGAAAATGATTTGTACTGATAGCTATACACATCCTCTAACTGATTAAATTCATTAATTCTTCTTGGAGTAAATTCTATCATTTTCTCACGAAAAAAAACGTAGTCTTCAGAAGTTTCCTTAAAGTTGGCATAGAACTTCATCACTATAATAATAATAGCCTCGATAATAAAGAAAAAAAATTTATCTAACTATCGAGCATTAATTAATCTTTCAATTTCTCCACCCGAATTTTTAAATCCTCGATCCAAAATTACTTTCTTAGTTGCAAGCAGACTATTGAAACAAATATTAGCCTTATATTTAACAAACTTTTGATCTTCATAACCCACCATTCTCTTTCCCTTGCTCATTCTTGGTGCCATGTTAATCTAAGAAAATTTGATAAAATCCAACTAAATTCCCAAAATTTTGAAAATCACAATGTAAAACGTTTTAAACTTAAATCTATTAAGTAAGAGCTCTTCACAAAAGGATTTCTTCAAAATCTTTCAAAAAAAAAAATTCGGATCTCATAAATGTAAGATATATCCTTGGTGAAAATAAAAAATTTTGGGTTCAAATTGTAACTCTTACCGAGAGAAGATGAAATTTGAACTTTTTTTGTCTTAAAATAGCCTAAAATCCAAACAATAGTAAGCCCTAGGTGCACAAATCATAGGTTGAAGGTGATTGAAAGGGTAAAAATGGTATTTTTACTATGAAAATTGCAAATTTTAAAGGATTTGGGTACTTTCGGGTCAAGCGCGCTGTCGGCGCCCATTCTGGCGTCGTCGGCGCTAGTGGCTAAAAATTCAAATTTTCAATTTTCACAATTTTCAACTTTCTTTCAATTCACTCCAAAGTCTAATTAATCTTTTTGAACACTGATTTTCATCTTAAAATAATATACAAATAAGTTTTTTCACAAACAACACCAAACTAACTTTTATATATGAAAATCTAATTCTTACAAATACACTTTTCTAATCACACTTTCACATACATAAAGCAAACTAAATTATAATCCAACGTCGAAATCAAGCCACAACACTAGAACACTGACACAAAACTATAAGCACAATCAAAGTTTATAGAGTTCTAAAGCAAAACAAAGTAAAGTAAAGTAAAGTAAAGTAAATCCAACACAATCACATTAAAAACATTTTTACTTTAAAATAGTAGAGTCCAAAATTTTCAATTATTCTGCTTCATCTTTAGTACTTTTTTTGATTCATCTGTAGTACTTTATCCTCCTCTAATATCTCCCATAGACTGGTAATGGATGTACAAGTTGTAGAATGGTCGATACAGGAATTAATCATTCAAATTTTCATTGATCCATCCATTCTTCTTGAACATCTGCACAAAACCTACTTCAATTGTTCATGTATGATCAAAGCTCTCCTTCATCTTCCGTCCAAAGTGATAAAAAAGGTAGTTAAGATTACCTATTACATTCATAATACTCTAAAGTTCTCTTTCGATCTTCTTTATTTTCTTTTCTAAAGCTATTAAACTTTCAATTGTTTGTGGCATTATTGTTGTTGAAGCATGTGATGAGTGATCCAAAATAATATCTAGTGCTTCATTTCCATTCCAAATATAATTGTTATCAATAGGAATCATGGGCTTATGGCACTTGATATTGACTACAAAGTAAGAAAATTATAGAAGGATGCCCCAGTCCATATATAGGCCCATTCATAATAACACCCATAATAAAGTTGAAAATAATTGATCCCACATCAATGAGCTTTTCCATTTGAATGCAATAGTTTAAATTTGCACTTTTTTTTGTAACTCTACTAATCTTCAGGGTAGGGAGTAATTTTGCAGAGATGAAGAAATGCCATTTTTTTAATATTGGATGATTAATTAGTGAAGCAAAGAAACTAACGTATCCCTCATCTCTGATTTCCTAATTATCATTTTCATCCGTCAAAAAATGATATACATCTTGCATTATATCTCTTGTTAGGATAAAATTTATAAAATGAAAGATTGGCATGTTTTCTACCATATACAAATCATTAATTCAAGGCTGAGTAAATGGTACAACCTTACCTCGAACGAAGATGACTCCTTGGGTAATTCCATGTAAGTTAGCATAGAACTCCTTTACCATTGGCAGAACAACTATAGCGGTAGTGTAGCATAGAACTTCCCAACATTTTTATATGATGATTTTATCAATCTGAGAATTTGAATTAATCAATCTATGATTGACAAAGCCACTCTCCTTGATAAGTCTCTTTTTCGTAATGATTTTGTCGTATAATCTTTGCGTGTCAAAACTAATAAACTTTCTTCTATTAGAAACTCCATACCTGGATGTATTTCTAGAATTTAAGGCCATGAATTTCAAAATTTGGAAGTTTCTGGTCATCCAAGTCATCTTAGGCCTTTAAAAACACCTCCCGGTGGTTATTTGGAAGTGTAATCCTTCCAAAATCTGCCAAACTCGTCCTAAATGTAAGAAACTGCATGGGATGTTGTCGGTGCTTCCGATGGCGCNTATATATATATATATATATAGATAGATTTATAAATGGGAATCCTCCCACAAAGCGATTGGTTTGACATAGTTAGCCCGACATATCATTGTTTAATCAGGATGACTTAACATCTAAATTTTTTTAAACTGTGGCATGTGCCCTTAATAATATAATTCAATCAATGTCCATTAACTTTAAATATCTTTCCTATTTTAGGATTTTTAATAACAACAATTCCATAAGGATAGACTTTAATCACTTTAAATGGTCCTAACCATCTGAATTTCAGTTTTCCTGGAAATAATCTCAATCTTGTATAATATAATAAAACTTCTTTTTCAGGTTCAAACTTCTTTTTAATAATCTTTCAATCATGCTACATTTTCATTTTCTCTATATAAATTTTTGCATTGTCATATGCTTCTTTTCTAATCTCCTCAAGTTCATTGAGTTGCAAAAATCTTTTCTCACCAGCATCTTTAGAATTAAATTAAATTCCTTAGTAGCTCAAAATGCTTTATGCTCCAATTCTACTGGTAAGTGACATATTTTTTTCAAAAATAAGTTTATATGATGACATTCTAATAGAAGTCTTATAAGTAGTTATGTATGCCCATAATGCAGTATCTAATCTAGCAGACCAATCTAATTTATAGAGATTTACAGTTTTTTGTAAACTTCATTTTATTTCATGATTTGATATCTCTGCTAGACACTAGTCTTATAATGATAAGCAATAGAGAATCTATGCACAATATCATATTTTTTTTATTAATTTCTTGATTCTCTTATTCGTAAAATGAGATCCTCCATCCGTAATAATTACTCTCAATATTCCATATTTTATAAAAATATTTTTATTTAAAAATTGAAAAATACTATGAGCATTACTTCTAGGTACAACAATAGCTTCAATATATTTGGACATATAATCAACAACAAGTAATATATATATATATATATTTCCAAATGAAGACATAAATGANAATCAACAACAAGAAATATATATATATATATATATATATAAATTTTCAAATGAAGACATAAATGGCCCCATAAAATCTAATCCCCACACATCAAAAATTTAAACTTTCAATGTGTAATTTAGAGGCATTTCATTTGTTCTAGAAATATTTCCTATTTGTTGACATCGATCGCATGTTTTAATATATTCATTAACATCTCTAAAAGAGTAGACCAATAAAATACAGCTTGCAAAAATTTTATGTGCAGTTCTATTTGCTCCAAAATGTCCTCCAAATTCAGAATCATGAGATCTTTCAATTATTTGTTGAGTTTCTTCATAACGCACACACCTCCTAATAATTAGATCTTTACATTGTTTATACAAATATGGGTCATCCCAAAAATAGAATTTTGAATCATAAATAAATTTTTTTTGCTGTTGATTCATAACGTCTGGTGGTAGAATATCACTTATAATATAATTTACTATGTCGACATACCACAGTATATTCATTATATCAATATTATATGATTCTTCATGAAGGAAATTTTCTAAATTTCAATTGCAAAATTAGTTAATATTTCTTTGACTAGTCTAGTCAAATGGTCAACCATTTGATTATCATTTCCCTTTCTATTAATTACCATAAAATCAAACTCTTGCGGAAGAAGTATCCATTTAATTAACCNTTCTTCTAGAAATATTTCCTACTCGTTGACATCGATCGCATATTTTAATATATTCATTAACATCTCTAAAAAAAGTAGACCAATAAAATACAGCTTGCAAAATTTTATGTGCAGTTCTATTTGCTCCAAAATGTCCTCCAAATTCAGAATCATGAGATCTTTCAATTATTTGTTGAGTTTCTTCATAACGCACACACCTTCTAATAATTAAATCTTTACATTGTTTATACAAATACGGGTCATCCCAAAAATAGAATTTTGAATCATAAATAAATTTATTTTGCTGTTGATTCATAACGTCTGGTGGTAGAATATCACTTACAATATAATTTACTATGTCGACATACCACGGTATATTCATTATATAAATATTATATGATTCTTCATGAGGGAAATTTTCTAAATTTTAATTGCAAAATTAGTTAATATTTCTTTGACTATTCTAGTCAAATGGTCAACTATTTGATTATCATTTCCCTTTCTATTAATTACCATAATATCAAACTCTTGCGGAAGAAGTATCCATCTAATTAACTTTGGTTTAACATCCTTCTTTTACATCAAGTTGTTGATAGCAGAATGATCTGTATGCACTATACATTTGGTTCCAATCAAGTAAGGTCTATACTTATCAAAGGCATATACAACAGCTAATAACTCTCTTTCAGTAGTAGCATAATTAATTTGAGAATCATTTAGAGTTTTGCTAACATAAAATTTTACTTCAAAAACTTTGTTGTGCATGTTGACCTCATTTTTGGTTGAGATCTAGATTTTCCTCTTTAGTAGCCTAAGGTCTAGCCATAGGACTTTTATGTTGACTATTCCTAGAAAACTAGAAAAGGAACCCTTACCATTATAAATTCTAAACTCCTCTTTACTCAACTTAAAGTTCTATATATTGGTTCTAACCTCTAGCACTTAGTAGGTGGGGTCATTATGAGGGAGGTCAAGGAGAGTTCCATAGGATTGTTGGACCTTAGGGTTGACCCTGGGTGTTGGTCTAGAGCTAAGGCGCTCACCAGCAATCACCTCACTCACAACCACTTACAAATACAAACCCAAAGTTTCTTGATTGTGATCCATTAGTCTTTTGGGATACTCATGTAGATGGTCCCCTAAACCCACTGGCCCTAGGCTAAGGTTTAGCTAAGATCAATACATAGATGACCCAAATGAGGTTTCCATTTGTCCATGTCTTATTTGTGGTGGTTCGCACCCCATCTCTACCAAAAATGCCTAACTTAGTCTTTTGTCACTAAACCCCCAAATTACCCAAATACCCTTGGGACGCTAAATTTGGCAAAAATTCCCAAATTTACCTAAAGCACCCAAATTTATTCAAAAATCATTTGAAAACTTTTGAAAACACCCAAATTACCCAAAATCACCAAAAATTGCCAAATTACCAGAATGCCCCTCAGCCCAAAATTCCAAAAATTCCAAAAAATTTTAAAAATTCCGAAAGTACTCAAAATATTTCCAATTTCACTTTTCTCAACTACCACATGAACCAATTTGGCTAATTTGAGCATCATTGACCAAAACCCCCAAATAGCCTTCAAAAGCCCAATTCCCCCAAAACCACTTCAAATGTCCATCAAACTGTTCCCAATTTTCCCCAATTTCAATCCTAAACCCAAATTCATATTTAATATGACTAATTTAAACCAAATCCAAGCTCAATTGGTGCATGCTTTGAGCTTAATTTTGATCCAATGCAAAAGCCCCAATTTCGCCACATGAACTGATCACACCCTTTTAAACTTATAGCCCACTAAATTTGCCACAATTCATGTTGAAAACTCTTCATAACATTCCTAAACATCAAACTTGACCTTTAATTGGCCTTGGTGAAGCCTCAATTTCATTTAATTTTGACTTAAGCCCAAAAGCCCAAATTTTGCCCCAAATTGGCTATGCCTCCAAATTTCACCAAATTGATTGTCTTAACCCAAACATTGGCACTCAATTTATGTTGAAAACTCTTTATTATGTTCCAATTGACAATTTTCAACAATCCATTTGGACTTAGCCCAAGGCTAGCCCAATCTAGACCCAAGTCTAGCCCATCATGCCCCAAATGACCAACTCTCCAAAATCCTCCAAATTGATCCTCCAATTGAACTCAAAATTGTTTCAATCCTTCACCAAAATTGTTCATTATAATCATCTACATCAAATGCATTAATAAATTGGGTCAATTGACATGTCTAACCTAGCCCAAACCAAAATTTTGGTCATTTGAACCAACAATGGACCGATGCACTAAAATTAGCCAAACATNTCAATCCTTCACCAAAATTGTTCATTATAATCATCTACATCAAATGCATTAATAAATTGGGTCAATTGACATATCTAACCTAGCCCAAACCAAAATTTTGGTCATTTGAACCAACATTGGACCCATGCACTAAAATTAGCCAAACCACCCCAAAGCCACCAAATTAATGATGCCACAGCCATTAGTTGGACCCTAGAAACCAAGCTAAACCCCATAAAACCATCTAAGCTAAGCCATGGACCAAAGTTCCCCTAAATCAAGGGACTTTGATTCCATATTTTCTTATGCCTGNACCCCATAAAACCATCTAAGCTAAGCCATGGACCAAAGTTCCCCTAAATCAAGGGACTTTGATTCCATATTTGCTTAAGCCTTCGATATTTTTGCCAAAACTAAACCCCAACTCATTTAATTATTGTGACATATTCCCCTGGCTCACCAGCCCGCCTATCCACCTCCCCTGGCCTAGCCAGCCGGCCTAGAGGCCGAAAAACACCAAAACCGTGAGCCACCTCCTCCAAATCAAACTCATTTCAAAAGTAGAGGCCACCTCATCCAAATCAAATGTTAGAGCCACTCTGCCCTCCACCTAAGCATCACTTTTCACCCCCTAATTGGCCATGAAAGCCATCTCAAGCCCATTTTTGTAAAATCTCCCCTCCACGGCCATGGAACGAGAGTTGAAATTTTCTTAGAGCGAGCACTCCAAATTGCTCAAAGAGACTCTTTGAGACCTCCTCTGCTCAAGCCAACCACGTTCCCTCACTGATTCCCACTATGGAAGCTAAATTTTGTGCTCAAACTTAAGCCTAAAACTAGGAAAGAGCTCAATACACCTCTACAGTCCACCAAAATCAAATTAAACTTACCCACACCTTCACCATAATGAAAGAAGGAGAAGCCCCATCAAATCCCCCTGCCATAGAGACCCTAGCATAGCATTAGACGAACACCTGAAATTGAGCGTGGTTGAATTCATACCTAGATATTTCACCACAGTAATAAGATCAATCTGTAGTCTCCTTGGACTCCAACGAACGTGCCGAGTACCTCTGATTGAAGCTTCCCTTCTCAAAGCAAAGGTATTGATCTCCTCCTCTTCCTGAGCCTATTTCGATTCTCCATTAGATTAGGCTTAATTTCATGGCATCTTAACCATGTAGATATGTTCCTCTAGTTTAGAAGAGCATTTTAAAAAAAAATTCATTCAATTTGGTTGAGATTTGAGGGAGATATCAATCGTTGAAGATAGACGATTCTCGGGCTAGGGCATTGGGGACGATGATGGGGAGCCATCTGACCTCGCGTTTATCTGATTAACATATGAGATCAAGCCAGACAACACTTCCTTATGCGAACCACGGGCTTAGTCATCGCTGAGGTGAATGGCGACGTCAAATAGAAGTGCGTTGTGTGGAGCTTCAAAGTGTCCTAGGATGAGGTGGCGTCACACATTTTAAATAGGGAATTAAATAAACAGAAAATGTCCCTAAACTTTGACAATTCATATCTTGGTGTAGAAAAATCATTAAAATAAATTAAAAATATCCTACCGCTCAGTGAACAAAAGGAGAACAATATGGAAATGGTTTGAAATTTATTTGATGCATTTTTATTTTTAATTAATTAAATATTGTCTTGAGTACTTTGATTCTCCATGCATGTAGACATTTCACATGACATGAAATTTTAGCATGAAGTTGCCTCTGTCTTAGGAAACATTCCGTGATTTTTCCAAAGTCAGAGGAGATCTCTAGGCAGAGATCCATATTTTCAATTTATCTCTATTATTTGCATAAATTAATCATAATAACTAGCATGTTGCTTAGAAAATTCCAATAAAATTTTGGAAGGTTTGCTATGACCAGAGAAACCTTTGGAAAATATTTCATGAGTTAAGTAATTAAAAAGGCACCTAATTTCCACGAACTCTATAACACAAAGAAAATTAATTTTGGGTAACACAAATATCTAAATGACTTGATTTTTAATCTCCACTAAGAGTCAAAGTTCAGAGAACTCCCCATAAAAATTTCAAAATATTTGGAGTTCATTTAATAACTCAAATTGATTTTCTAATTTAAATGACATTTTTGACAATAAAATGATTTTTAATAATCAAAATATAACTCAAAAAATTATGAAAGCTGGTTTTTGGAGTTCTATGACGTCAGAAGAATTTTTTAAAAATAAAATGGTGTTTAAGAAAAACTTCATTTTTAGCCTATTTTAAATATTTTAGATATTTACAAATGATAAAAATCACAAAAATAATAAAATTCATGGAAATGTTCTAAATTATTTCCTAAGCACTTAGGAACAATTGGAATATTTTTCTTAATTTTCTAAGTGAAGATATTGAATTTTAAAGCTTAAAATAATTTTTAAAGACTAAAAATGGATTTTCACCGAAATAATTCCAATAAATCAAAGAAAAATAAAAAAATGTAAATTTTGCTTTTCTAGGTTCTCTGACCTCAGGGAAATTTTTCAAAAACATAAAACTTAATATCCATACTTAAAATATTTTATAATTAATAAATGCTCCAGAACTTAAAATAATTCTATTAATTCACAAAAAAAACTTAATAAATCATGAAATTTGTTCCACATGGTTCTCTGATCTAAGTGTACCTCTNGAAATTTTTCAAAAACATAAAACTTAATATCCATACTTAAAATATTTTATAATTAATAAATGCTCCAGAACTCAAAATAATTTTATTAATTCACAAAAAAAACTCAATAAATCATGAAATTTGTTCTAGATGGTTTCTTGATCTAAGTGTACCTCCAGTAAAAATTTCAAGGGATTAGGCTTTGTCTTGGTCAAGCTATGGAATTTTCATTGAAAAATCATATTTTTGCATAAAAATAATTTATGTAAATTAAATTAANTGTACCTCTAGTAAAAATTTCAAGGGATTAGGCTTTGTCTTGGTCAAGCTATGGAATTTTCATTGAAAAATCCTATTTTTGCATAAAAATAATTTATGTAAATTAAATTATATTTTGAAAAATCACATTTTCTCCTATGATGTCTTGATTGACCCATAAGTGAGGTGGGATGAAAATTCCAAAGTCATTTGGATGAAATTTGATAAATTATGAAGTGATAGAGCCTTAGGGTCAAAAATATAATTTTGGAAATTTAGCCTTAATAAAACATTTAGGCTTAATTCAAAGAGGGAAAAGGGTAACCTTTGATTTTAACTAACTTATTTGGATGATTGAAACATAAGGAAATTAATTGGTAGAAACCAATCTCACTTTCGTTAAATAAAAGATAAAATTTTAATTTCCTAAAATTATTAAAGTTTGGATGTTCATTCATTTAAATAACCTTAGACTTAGGGGTATGACTTTGGAAGTTGATAACTCACTAATTTAATATGCCTATTTGAGGTTCAAATGATTCTCAAAAGTTTTAAAAGAGAATCATCATCACTTAAAATTTTAACCTCTTTCAAAAACAATGAAGACATCCACCAAAACCTTAAGGGCTTAGTAGTGACCTAGGTTAAATCAAATATGATTAAATGAGGATTAGAAAAGTGAACATAGTTAAAATTGAACATATTTAAAACACTATAAGCTCAAATTAAAAAGTTGGCTGAGTGCCTTGATAACATTAACTTGCCCCTTTTAAGGGTCTTCACCCACATAATCCTCAAGTTAAATTACAAAAGATAATTACCCTACTCATAGGGATAACTGAAACATCATTGTTCATTGAGAATTAAAGGTATTTATAGGATGAATTGTTAAGTAGCATAATAAGTTTAAATGAGCTCGAGACTTTTCACCAGGCGGTGAGAGGGAAGCATGGACCTGCTTCTTCCTCCAGATCTGTTAAATACCTCAGAGGTCTACTAAACTAATATGTTTTGCTTAACAAAAATCATCCTTAATCAAACTAATAGGGACCCACCAAGATATGACCTAGGGTTTAGGTAGGTGACCAAAACCTTACTTTCCTGCTTCACATAAAATTCCCTGACATGCATTTTGAGTTTCAGGTGGTGGAATGAAAAGACTCATCAAGTATCCTTTTACAGTTTACAACACCGTCTTTCTTGTACTTTCATACTATACTTTTGATGTTAACACAAACTTGCATGCTAAACAACGATGTCACCCTGCATGAAAACTAAAACTCTCAGGCTAGCCACAAAACCAAAACCAAAACCAAAACTAAAATTAACTAAGATAAAATTCACCGCCACAACATTCAAAATATCAGACAACTCAAAATTTAATCACAAACATCACAAAAAACAACAACTGCAACTAAATTAAGATGTCTCTATTGGAAGATCAGAAATCCCTCGAAGGAGGTAACCTCCGGTGGCTAACANAAAACTAAAATTAACTAAGATAAAATTCACCGCCACAACATTCAAAATATCAGACAACTCAAAATTTAATCATAAACATCACAGAAAACAATAACTGCAACTAAATTAAGACGTCTCTATTGGATGATCAGAAATCCCTCGGAGGAGGTAACCTTCGGTGGCTAACGAGGCTTCCCACGGTCTAAATGAAATTATGGAACTCATGAAGTTGAGTTTAGTAAATTCATTTGGACTAAGTGAATCAAATAGAAAATAGTGGTACTGGAACGAGGGAACCGTATGTTCCTAACCGGTGTCGCTCTAATCAACTTTAACATCCCTCATAAAATTTAAAAAAACTACAACCATAAGGCCACCTGATTTGACATCATAACTTGACACCCTAGAAAACTCAAACTCGTCACAACAAGGAACTTGGAGCTAGCATGGTGGGCAACACAATCATCTTCAACAACAAAACTTGTCTTCGCCAGCTAAACCGTTCCTTCCTTAGAATTAAACAGCCAAGTCATAGGATTTTGAGGTTTTCTGCTTATGCAACATAAATCCTCAACTCATCTTTAGGCCTTTCTACAACCATGTTGTATAATAGAAGCCCTAACTCGCCTTAGGATTTTGAGGTTGTCATTTGTCACGACCTAAACCCTCTCATCTTCTAGACTATTTGTGTGATTGTTTCACACAAATGTAAGCCCTAACAAAAAAAATTAGCAGGATGAAACATTTAAATATTTTTCCTCAAAACTGAAGCCAAACTATAGGATAGACTGGGAAGTCACCAAGGTTCTCCTTTGGATCCATGAAATTTCCTACTTCTTCCTCCTTTGGATTACATAAGCAAAATGGTCTAAATTTGAGCCAATCCTATTTCACACCTCTTTTTCTGATATACTTGAAAAGTCTTATCCTTTGATCTCCTTGAAGATAATATTTCCTGATTTTTATTGAAATTTTTCTTAGGTGACTTTGGTTTTCTAAGATGTAATCAACTATAGAGGCTTGCCCTTATAGGAAGCTTTTTCTGAACCCAACTTAATATAAACCCAAAAAGGTCATATTAAATGCTGACCTTTTTTTGCAACTTACCGACAAGCCATGAAGCCCGCAACTTTGTGCCCACCATTAAGTTTGGAGCCGGATTTAAAGAGCTTGAAGTTATCCTCGAGAAGGCTCCGTTTGTCATAATGAAAGTCACCGCTCTTGAAATTTAGGAGCCGTCTGCTGAATTCAACCTGAACTGTCTTCAGGACTTCTCTTCCTACAAGAAAGCAAAGACTACTGTCGTCTTAGCACCCACAAAGCCTACTGTCCCCGCTGCTGCTAAGAGAAAAGAAGTTATGATCATTGAAGATCCGACTGAGGGATTAGTTATACTACCGTCAGTGTTTGAAATTGGATCGAGTTCAAAGACTACACCACTAACTCAAACCCAAAGAAGAAACCGTAGCAGAAGATTTTGAAGAGCTACTGAAGCTCAGGTTCCTAAGGAAGTATCTACTGATGAAGATCCTCACTAGGATTAGTCAGGATTACCAGGAACATACCCACTCTTGTGAGGAAGTATATTCCATTCTTTGTTGGATACCAATGGGTACAAAAGTATCCGGAAGATTGTCGCTGCATTACCGTCATTTCATGGACAAGGTGTGGAGAGAAAGAAAACTACTCCTATCACCCGAGTCAGTTCAGTTTTTCAGAGGCTAGCCGCCAAAGAAGGATGCTAAGTGAGTGAACTACTTAAATGAGTGGGACATGCAATTTCCCTTCGCATGAAGAAAGAAATTTTAAAAAAAACATCAAGTCTGCCAAATGACCTCAAAGGTTGATTGAAGATTTTTCTGCTCATATTCCCATCTAGTTCCACTTGGGAAGAAGAGTCGACTCTGCTATTGTCACCACAAATTCTACCGCTGCCAAGACCACAGACCGTCTATCGGTTAAGTCAAGACTAGGTCCGAGAATCCTACCGATCACCCACTTCAAAGACATTCCCAAAATTTTGAAGGAAAAGATGAGGAAATTGCCCGGTACTGTAGTCGGTCTGCACCATGAGGAGCATACTTCTCCTCGACATCCCGATGTTTCCAATAGGACACTTTGTATTAAGAAATCATCGTCAAAGAAAAAGGTGTGTATACCCAAGGTCGCTGTACCGAGACAGTCTGGTGAGCCCGCTGGGCAAGATCATGGAATGAAGCCAGGGTCCAAGGTATCTGACATCATCGCAGCGATTGCCGGTGAAATGGAAGAACAAGAGGAGGAGGTCCAGCAGGGTCCTCCAGATCTTAGCACAATCAAAGAATCAATGAATGAAGAAAAAGTTGAAAAGCTCAGAGTCGAGATTCTGAGTTAGCCCAAGAGCACAGATTTCCATCGACAACAATGATGAAGATTTCAACTATAATGACTACGTTGTAGAGGATTTCATGGATGTCCATGTCATCAAAACCAGAGCCACTACATCTGCACGCGAGGCTCAACCTCTCGTCGAAAAGAATGTCATAGATGAGCTGCGCAAGGCTATTCATATAAGGGATGAACAAGTCAGTCAACTGGAGAAAAGGATAGAAGAGATGGCCGCAACCATGACCGCCATAGCCACAATTCAAGGGAACTCACAAGCATCGCAACTAGCATCTCCAGATATCAACTAACCAGAGATTATACACATTACAGATGAAAGACAAGAAATTGCTTCGACAAACAGAGATGAGCAACAAAAGAAGGATTCTCCATCAGGCCCCATACCGAAGAAAGAATTTAAGCAAATGGTCGAACAAGTTCGGGAGGCTTTAACCCAATCTAAGGGCGGTGCATTGATTCTAAAGGGTAGACCCTATCTGAGGAATTCGATGCCGTACCCTTCCCCAAGGGTTTTGTGGCCCCAAACATTAAAATATTTGATGGAACTGGAAATCCCAGACAACATCTAGCTCACTTCTGAGCCAATTATGGCAACACAAGAAATAACGAGGCTTTACATTTCCAACAGCTTGTCAGCAGCCTGTCAGGGATCGCCTTTGATTGATATACCGATTTACCCAATGGATTAGTAAAGTTTTTTATCGAGCTGAAATAATTATTTGTGAAAAGATTTGCCGGAGCACAATATCTTGTGTCTATAGGAGAGCTCATGATGAAAAAGTAAAAGCCTAACGTGACTTTGGTGGATCACATCTTGATGTGGAGAAATCCTAGCATGAAATGTGAACCTCAGCTATAGGAACATCATGCAATTTAGATTTTACTCAAAAGAATTCATGGCCCAGTAGCTTTCATGCTCAAGGGACTCACCATCTAATCCTTTGAGAAGCTACTCAGTAAAGCCAACAGTCTTCAAGAAGAAATCAAACATATGAATTCACCCAAGAAGTCCAAAGCAACCGGAGTATTTGAGATGAAATCAGGAACAATGGCGACTATCGTTGACAAATGAAAACAACCAACGAAGATATATGCAAAAAATCTTCGTCAGTCTTCATCAAAGCAGGCTTAGAAATAGAATAGCCTGTCCAGCTAGCGATCACCATAAAAAAGGTCACCTCAAACAAGGAATAAGAGAATATCTCTAGCAGAACGACATAAAATGGTGTATTCTTTAAAAGATAAAGTCATATCCAAAATGTACAGAAGTCTGATGAAGAAGCCTGAGTTCAGACTACTAGAGCCAAAGAAGTCCGAGGAAGTTAATAAGAAAGATCAACCAAATTATTGCCTGTATCACCGATTGCTCAGACACACTATAGAAGAATGCTTCTTCTTTAAGGATTGGCTCAAAAAGAATCTTAAAGAAGGGAATATAATGATACTAAAAGAATCTTTAAAATAACCTAAAAAAGGTTCTATAAATATGATTTCGACCGAACCACTCTCTCTGATTGATCCATATACCAAAAAAGAGGGATGGAGTACGATTTGGAACAAACTCAAGTGGGTCCTGAATCAAATCCAAAATTCATCAAACAATCTTCCACATAGACTGAAAAAGATGGATGGAGTGAAGTTTGGAGCAAATTGTCCCAAAAAATATTGAATTAAATCCAAAACGCGTCAAAACAAGCCTCAGTTTAGCATCTTCAGCCTACCAAGCCCGAGATGAAGAATTCACCACAAGAACCATCATCATCAAAGACAAAGAAAAAGAAGAACACTACAACAAAGATTGATAGCACCAAGGGTAGGATAGGGGCTACCTTCGTTAGGCTGGTTGTCTCAGATTCGGGGAAGAAAATCCTCGAACCCTTGACTTTGTATGATTATCTTTTTGTCTCTCTGAAGTCTTATGAATATAATGATCATGATTTTTGCTACGTTTTAACTATTTCTAGTGATGACATAATCGATTATGATCAATATAACTTTGATCTCNGATTGCTCGGACACACTATAGAAGAATGCTTCTTCTTTAAGGATTGGCTCAAAAAGAATCTTAAAGAAGGGAGTATAATGATACTAAAGAATCTTTAAAATAACCTAAAAAAGGTTCTATAAATATGATGTTGACCGAACCACTCTCTCTGATTGATCCATATACCAAAAAAGAGGGATGGAGTATGACTTGGAACAAACTCAAGTGGGTCCTGAATCAAATCCAAAATTCATCAAACAATCTTCCACATACACTGAAAAAGATGGATGGAGTGAAGTTTGGAGCAAATTGTCCCCAAAAATATTGAATTAAATCCAAAACACGTCAAAACAAGCCTCCGTTTAGCATCTTCAGCCTGCCAAGCCCGAGATANTGATCTCAAATCCCCAAATGATCCTCAAATTATACTTGAGTTTGACGAACTCGTTAACAATATCGAAGAAGACATCGACGATAATAGCTACGACAACACCGGGAGTGAGGAGCCAATCCTCGAGCACCACGGTACATCGCTTGCCATCAACTTAGATCTTTCTGACAAAGAAGAAACACTAGAAGATTCAACAAAGGTATCTTAAGAAGAAATTACAAAAATAAACTTAAGGAGACAGAAAGTGTTACCTCCAAGAACAGCTCCAATTGATAAATGAAAATAAATAGTAACTCAAGAAGAATTATCTACACCTCCACCAGTGGAAGAAACACATAACCAAGAGAAAATTGTAGGACCATACAAAGTGGATTACAATGTGCTAGCTCATCTTAGGAAGTTGCAGGCTCAATTAAGCATCTATGATGCTCTAATCCCGTCAAAGGAGATGAGAGAGTCTCTGGTTACAGCGTTGCTCGACCCAAAGATTTGCTTAGCTCAGTTGGCCAACACATCTTCAGATGAAGTTTCCTCATTGAAAGAACAGCCTAGGGTGACATTCACAAATGAAGATTTGCTAATCGGTACCGCCAACCACAGCCGNTCGTTAGATTGGTTGTCTCAGATTCGGGGAAGAAAATCCTCGAACCCTTGACTTTGTATGATTATCTTTTTGCCCCTCCAAAGTCTTATGAAAATAATGATCATGATTTTTGATACGTTTTAACTGTTTCTAGTGATGACATAATCGATTATGATCAATATAACTTTGATATAAAATCCCCAAATGATCCTCAAATTATACTTGAGTTTGACGAACTCGTTAACAATATCGAAGAAGAAATCAACGATAACAGCTACGACAACGCCGGAAGTGAGGAGCCAATCCTCGAGCACCACGGTACATCGCTTGCCATCAACTTAGATCTTTCTGACGAAGAAGAAACACTAGAAGATTCAACAAAGGTATCTCAAGAAGAAATTACAAAAATAAACTTAAGGAGACGGAAGTGTTACCTCCAAGAACAGCTCCAATTGATAATGGAAAACAAATAGTAAGTCAAGAAGAATTATCTACACCTCCACCAGTGGAAGAAACACATAACCAAGAGAAAATTGTAGGACCATACAAAGTGGATTACAATGTGCTAGCTCATCTTAGGAAGTTGTACGCCCAATTAAGCATCTATGATGCTCTAATCTCGTCAAAGGAGATGAGAGAGTCTCTGGTTACAGCGTTGCTCGACACAGAGATTGCTCATTGAAAGAATAGCCTGGGGTGACATTAACAAATGAAGATTTGTTGTTCGGTACCGCCAACCACAGCCGACCACTCTACATCTCCGTCAACATCGACAGATTTGTGTTGTCCAGAGTTTTAGTAGATCCTGGAGCATCACTTAACTTGATGAGTCTATGAAAATTGGCTTATTTGGACTCAAGAGCTTATGACCGATAAAATGATGTTAAGAGGATTCAACCAAAAGGGAGAAAGAGCCCATGGATTTATTACATTGTTTATGAAGGTTGGAGAACTAGCAACAACGACCAAGTTTTATATCATCGACGTCGAGACCTCTTTCAATGCTCTACTTAGTTGACCGTGGATTTATGAGCACGACATGATTCCATCGTCTCTACATTAGTGCATCAAGTACTACAAAGAAGGACAAGAACATTGAATCAAAGGAGATCTACAACCGTTTTCACNAAGGGAGAAAGAGCCCATGGATTTATTACATTGTTTATGAAGGTTGGAGAACTAGCAACAACGACCAAGTTTCATATCATCGACGTCGAGACCTCTTTCAATGCTCTACTTAGTTGACCGTGGATTCATGAACACAAAAAGATTCCATTGTCTCTACATTAGTGCATCAAGTACTACAAAGAAGGATAAGAACATTGAATCAAAGGAGATCTACCACCGTTTTCAGTTCATGAAGTTGGCATTCATGAAGATGCTGCCTACTATGCGCCTCTAAAGAAAACTGTCTTCTCTCGCAAAATTGCAACAAACAAAAGCAAAGATCCAAAAGAAGTACAATGGCAGGGCCATTCAACTCCACTTCAATGAGCTTCCACTACTTTCTTACAACAAGTTGGTGGAGGCTCTTTTAGTTTGCGCACCTGAGGTCGAGGCCGGGGATGTGGTCGAGTAATAATCAACTTAATCATTGAACGAACTAGGCCAACCATCAACATTAGTGATGAAGATAGTTCCGAAGATGAAATAATGATTACAAAATAGAAGAAACTACAATCTGAGATATCCTTAAAAGTTGTGGAAAAAAGTAAATATGAGACGATGTATGATCGGATAAACAACTATGTGAATACTATGACCCTTTTTCNCAACCATCAACATTAGTGATGAAGATAGTTCCGAAGATGAAATAATGATTACAAAATAGAAGAAACTACAATATGAGATATCCTTAAAAGATGTGGAAAAAAGTAAATATGAGACGATGTATGATCGGATAAACAACTATGTGAATACTATGAACCTTATTCTGATCCACCCTCAAAAGGTCGAGATTTTAGAGGTCAAGGAAGTCCGTAGTGCTGGTTCAAAGCCGATCAAATTTTACCATGCTTCTACCTCTACTAATATTGAAAATCATGTAAATTTTGATGAGGATCCTATTGAATTAAAGGCATTACCTTTTGGTTACTTTTTGCCTTATGTACAAAAGTTAATTCAACAATGACATTTGCCAAAACAAATGCCAAAAGATAAATTACAACTTTTTGAAAAATTATGGAGTATTCAAAGTTGAACTCCAAACTCAAAAGAGGGTCTCAAATTTGGTACAGTCAAACCAGTCGATGATTCAAAATTTTGTATGGTTGCTACTAGTTAAACAAAAAATATATTCAACACAATAAAATATTTTCACAAACACCTTGTTTTTCACACAAACAATTTTTTCATAACACTTTTCATACAAAAAACTCTTTTCACACAAAAACAATTTTTACAACACTACAGTTTCCAAGTCTAAGCCTAATTGCTTCAACTAAAATTCTCTAAAAAGTCAAGATCAACCTTTGTGATCCCTGGCAATGGCGCCAAAAACTTGATCTCGATATTCTATTTTATATGTAGAATTTAAGAAGTTGACACCACTAGTTGAAGATTTTAATCCCTGGTAATGACACCGAAAACTTGATCCCAAGAAAAGAAAGATTTTAATTATATTTATAGGGATTCTATGCAAGTATACGTATCATTATCAAGTAATATAGGGCTTTCTGATTAAGCCCCGAATATCGATCCCACGGAGATCGAGGTTACTCATAGTGGCTTTGAAGAGAAGTTCTAGTCTAGAATAACATGCCCTAGCTTGGATGGTCCATAAAAGTTTAGTTTTGATTATATCCCACAACTATCACTATAATACTACTTCAACTCTTAAACTAAAATACTTAGTGAATATTAGAAAGTGGGGTTTAATATATTAAAAGCACTCTTCCTCATGCAATGAAAGTACTGACAAGTGTAAAAGTAAAACAAGTAGTGAGAGAGACTGTGACAAATAGGAGCAATTATATTCTTTACCATTGCTAGAGATGTTTTAAAGAATATTGGTTAATCTAAAGTTTGAATATTTTTGAAGACGGGCTAGTCAGGGAAGATACTAGCTCTCACTCTAGAGTTCCCTCTTATCCTTACACCTGGAGGATAACATCTCGCATCAAAACCTAAAATAATAGACCAAATTAAGGACTTTATCCTGTCACTCTAAAGTCCTCTAAATATACACCCTTTAGAGATTATTTCCCTATTTATTTGCACTTAACCATATTGACTACATTCTTATCCATACAATCTCTTGTGATTCTACCACAGTTGATTGAGACAATACCATCTCGGATCTTACATGTTCACACAACAGATTTTAACATGTAAATTGATCAAGTTTATATATAAATGAATAAAAAATTAAAATCATCACAATAAATTCTCACTCTACTCAATTCTATATCATACACATGCATACTAATTCATTACAAGAGGGAAGAGTAAAGAAAACTACTCACTACACATGGAGAAACAACCATAACATTTCATTGAACTAGGCTTTAAAAACATACAAAAAAGTACTAAATTCAAATCAAAATATAATGAAAATACTTATCTCTGATAGAAATCAAACTCTCCTTGTATAGCAAAAGCAATCTTTTTACAATCCTCTCTAAGAACAAAGTGAAAAGAAAAGAAGAAATCTCTCTCACTCTCTCTCTTTCTCTCTCACCTTGCCGCCCTGCTTGAGGCTCACACTCAAGCCTTCTTGTCTTCTTCTCCAAGTTTTCTTCTCCTCTTTCAATTAATGCAAGAGTCTAAGAGATGTTTTACAAACATTTCCAAGCCTTTTTTTATAATTTCCCAAAAGATGCTTAAGTGTCTCTTCAGAACTATCCAGATTCAATGAATCTTCTAAATGATGCATGAAGTGCCTCTTCAAAACTCCATATAACTGCCCTAAATTCTAATAGAAAGTCCCTTTTCTCATTTACAATGAATTCCCCAACAGATGCACAAAGCACCACTTCAAAATAAGTCCAAATCCGACGTATATTCTAGAAGATAAGTTGAAAACCGTCACCGGCGCTTAAGCATCGCTTTTGGGGCGCTTAAGCGCCCCCCTCTCTGTCTAGTGGCGCCTAAGTACCATTTTTGGTGCTTAAGCGCCAAGCATAGGTACTTAAGTGTCCGATTTAGGTCTCCTTGGCTCCGGTGTGCCCCGGTTTGACCCGATTTGCTCTGGTTTGCTCCGTTTTGGTCCATTTTTGTTCCTTTTGCTCCAATCACTCCAAATTCTTCAATTTGTTATATCTACAACCAAAAACATAAGAAAACATACCCTTCAAGTGTAATATCATTATAAAATGAAGCATGTAAAATAGTACATTTTTAGATGTATCACTAGACCATTAGGATTAGTGATACAAACCACTATGATTAGTCAGTCTAAACACTACGATTAGTTAACATAAACCTTAGGTTAGTTATCTCTAATCCATAGGATTAGAAAAGCCTAAACCTTTGGTTAGTTAACCTAAATCAATAGGATTAGTTAACCTAAACCTTAGGTTAGTTAACCCTAAACCAATAGGATTCATTTACCTAAACCTTAGGTTAGTCAGCCATAAACCAACAGGATTAGTTAACCTAAACCTTAGTATTAGTTAAATCGAATCCATAGGATGAAACAAGCGTAAACCATAGGTTAGTTAACCCTAAACTAACAGGGATAGTTAACCTAAACCTTAGGATAGTTAACCCTAAACCTTAGGTTAGTTAGCCTTAAATCAATAGGATTAGTTAACCTAAACCTTAGGTTAGTTAACCCTAATCCAACTGTAATCTTTAGGCTAAAAAAAAATTAATTATAGTTTAGCCTTAAGCTAAACCTACCCTAAACCTTAGGTTAGTTAACCCTAAACCAATAGGATTAATTAACCAAAATCTTACGTTTGTTAACCATAAACTAACAGTATTAGTTAGCCTAAATCTTATGTTTAGTTAACTTTAATCCATAGGATTAGACAAGCATAAACATTAGTTTAGTTAACCCTAAATCAATAGGAATAGTTAACCTAAACCTTAGGATAGTTAACCCTAAACCTTAGGTTAGTTAACCCTAAATCAATAGAATAGTTAACCTAAACCTCAGGATACATTTGGGGATTACCAAGAACATATTCTTGACCTTTAATCTCCCCTACCTTTCTACCTTTAATTCTTAAAATAAAATCCTTCGCCTTTGAACCAATCTTTATTGAAGATTTCATAATCATGTTCATGAAAATAAAAGATTCCTAGTTTTTATTAAGAGTTTTCTTAAGTGTTCTGTTCAATTAAAATGTAATTAACTATAAGGGCTTTCCCTTATAGGGAACTTAAAAGAACCCGGACTTAAAATAAACCTTATTTGAATAGGGGACTCTGTCAGTCATCAGACAAATTTGCAGATCAAACTAAAGTCATTTATTTTTATAATTTATTTAATTGAGCTTATCATAAAGTAGTGTAATACCTTTTAGGGTGGTACATTACTCTTGGTTAGCTCGATTACTCAAACTATAGAAATCACTGAGATTAGTTTGACCCCATTTTTCTTCAAATTAGAATACCTAATTTCTAAACACTATATTACAATAAATTAAATCGCACCAAGCCGTGTGGTGATTGAAAAATTTTGGCGACTCCGCTGAGGACTAATTTCTCTCACCATTTAAATCAAGGAATATTTTCTTCATACATCGGTAATGTGTACATGTACCTTATGGAACAGATTACCCTTCTTCTGTTGGCATGCTTCACCCGTTTCTTTCTTACGTAAGTACAATCAACTCTTTCAGACTTCAGGACCGTCTGTTCAATCACCTTTGAACTGAGAGGGTCAAGAGTTCATTAGGATTTTATCATTGTGTTAGGTCAGATCCCCAATATGCATGTTGGTGGAATAGTTTTGCCTAAGCATTATGCGTTCTGAAGTTGGTCCTCCACTGGGTCCTAAAAATTGCATTTTCTTTATATCCTTCGGGTTTGGATTGCTTTTTTGCGGATCAAGCGAAATCGTTAAGCCTCTTCATGTTTGTTTCATTTGTTAATCAAAACTCTTTAATCACAGGTAAATAGTAATTTTGAAAATTAAAATAATAAAGGATATGCCCGGTTTACAAGGCAAGTGCGTCGACTTGAGTACTTCTAATAAAACTTTAAGGCATGAAATGTCACTGACTTTCAATAAAACTGTAAGGCACGTAATTAAATTTGAAACAGATAAGTCTGTGGAAGCTATTGTAGAGTTTAACTTGAAATATGCTATGGATTTCTCCCCACCAAAGGTGTCGGTTGAAAAGTACCATACTGGTGCTATAAAGTCTAACATTAGGAGTGTTAGGACTTCTCCGAGGAATGCTTTTGCTCCTACTACTGGATTCACCATCACTGCGCCAATTGTTCTACTAAATAAAAGAAAAAGAGATTCCACATGAGAAACAGTCAGTCAACGCTTAAAGCCCACCGTTTTCCGGATTCGACATTGGGTCTAATTCAAAGCCTGTGCAACTAATAAATGCACATGAAAGGAGTCTGCATCCTGCAGACAAAAAATCACTTTTAACAAAGAATCAATGATTAAGCAAGGTATACCCATTCAAAGAGGAGTCTGTCTCGAAGATGTTCCACGACTTGCTAATGAGACTGGAATTCATACTACCAAAGCCAAAAAAGCCAGAGAAGGTAGGCGAGAAGGATCATCCTCTATACTGCCCATACCACCAATTGCTCAGCCACACCATAGAAAATTGCTTTAGTTTCAAGGATTGTATTGAGGAAAATTTCAAAAGTGGAAATGTAAAGATCCCATAAGAATAATTGAAAAGAACCTAAAATAGGTTTGATCATATGATTTCAGTTGAGCTATTTGTTCCAACTGACCCTATGCAACTGACAACAGATGAAATGCCTCTTGGATACTATTGTACTACTATTGTAATTTAAAGGAGATATTAGAAGGATCAGTGTTAACTTGTCCCTTCCCTCCCACCGCAATGAATGAAAGGAAGTAAAGAGTTTGTTGTTGTCCAGAATTGTTTGATATTTTGAAAGCTCATCATATAAAAGTAGAAATTAGATGTTTTGATACAAATATGACTTCAGGGGAGAATAAAATTAATGCCCTAATAACTGAGTCATCCAATTTAAAGAATTCAAACTGGGTCCTAAGTTGATTTTAAAATATAATAGTGTGATTAAAATACGAGTAATTGATTCGGGATATCTTGAGCATTTAATTTCCTGCCACGTGACTGGGCCCTGACTTTCTAACGAGTTATAATATCCCAGAATATGTCTTAAGAAAAATTTGAAGATTATTAGTCAGGGGAGTTTGGAAATTCAAAATCTTTAAGAGAAATATGATTCACTAGATAAAATAAGTCCCAGAAAACAAACTGAGTAAAGAAAAAATTGTGAGTCTCCCGAGAAGAAGCTTGAGGTGAGCATAAAATCAAAAATTGGTGTCTGAATTCAGACATTCAAAATCTTTAGATCATACTCTACTAGATATAGTAATTCTAAACAAAATAAGGAAAAAAGAGAAACAAGATTGCATGAAAAGCTTGATACAAAAAGAAATCAAAGCAAAAAGAGAAGTCCCCCTGAGAAGAAGCTTGACTTGGACATATAATAAAAAATTGGTGTCCGAGTTTCCCAAAATTAATCAGACTTAAAATGCTCTCTTAAGAAAACTATTTTGATATTATATTCAAGAAAAAGTTCAACGATCTTGAGTTTTTCAGTCGGCAATTAATTGGCTCAGAAACATCTTTGGACAATCAAAAATATTTAATCACATGAGCAAAAATTCTAAAATCTGCTTAGGCCCAGGAAGAAAGAATTAAAGAAATGACAATGATATTAGCAAGTAATGGAAATTCAACCCTGAAGTTGTATCCTTTAGTGCCCAACAAATACAACTCCAACGTCAACTCAAAGAACTTTAGAGTGATTTCTTAAAGACAACTTGAACAACCTTTACAGAAACAATGTTAAAGCAAACAACTACTACTACAAATAAAGCTACGAAGTTGCAGCCTCTTCAGCTATGGTTTCCTTAGACATAACTCATCTTTATATATACTTGAAAGAATGTAATTCCAATAACACCTTAAAGTTTCAATTATTTTCTAAAATTTGCATTTTTTAAGTGGACAATACCTTAAGAACTACTGCACATCATTATGTTTTATTCTAGGAAACTGAGTCAAAATACTAACTAACCAAATAAATATAACAAAAAAAACATAAAAAAATAAATACAATAGGATTTCACAAAAAATAAATAAAAATAAATTCCCCAATGAATGATAACAAATAAATAACAAGAAAAAAGAAATTAAAAAAAAAGAAAAGAAAATATGTCGAATTTTGAGCTCTGACGGACTTTCCACAGTATCTATAAATCCAAATCTTCTGCTTGACTCGTTAGTGAGTTGAGTTTCCTCAGCATGGAGTCATTGTCAATTGCCTGTCAATTTTTTTTTCTTCCTCATGTGACAAAGACTCAGTTAGTGCAATTGACATGGAGCCACATAGTCTTAAGGTTCTGTTAGCATGAAGTCACGCCCTTTCTCACACAAACTTCCCTTTAATCAACACTTCAAGTTGAATATGAGACACCCTCTTACCTTATTCAAAACCGATTCTTTCCCGCAGAGAATCCAAAACTCAAATTTTAAATTTCAAACTTTTAACAATTCCACATCTCAAAAATCTCTCAGTTTAAACCTTTCACAAACTTTCACAAAATCTCGGGTTAGTACCTAAATTTTGATTACCATCCTGAGGTTCAGCGTAATGTCTTAAATNCGCAGGGAATCCAAAACTCAAATTTTAAATTTCAAACTTTTAACAATTCCACATCTCAAAAATCTCTCAGTTTAAACCTTTCACAAACTTTCACAAAATCTCGGGTTAGTACCTAAATTTTGATTACCATCCTGAGGTTTGGCGTAATGTCTTAAATGGTAGCCCTTTTTTCAACTAGATCCAGTCTGTACGTAATGTCCCCAGCGGTTGCCCTAGCTAGTATAAACTCTCCGTACTTTCGTTACCTCTTTAAGTTGGGTGTAAGACCTTCAGGTTTGTTGAAGCGTTTGATTCCTATGACTTTCTTTAGGATAAGGGAGCAAACCAAAAAGATATTTGATTCCTTCCTACACTGGATAAGTATAAGACCTTCAGGTTTGTTGAGGCATCCAATTCCTACAACTTTGTTCAGGGTAAGGGAGTAAACCATCAACATACTCGATTCCTTCCTGTGCTGGATAGGTATAAGACCTCCAGGTTTGTTGAGGCATCTAATTCTTATGATTTTCTTCATGATAAGTGAGTAAACTAACAAGGTACCCAATTCCTTCTCGCACTATATAGGTATAAGACCTCCATGTTTTTTGAGGCATCCAATTCCTACGACTTTCTTTAGGATAAGGGAGTAAACCAACAAGGTACCTGATTCCTTTTTGCACTGGATAGGTGTAAGGCCTCCAGGTTTGTTGAGGCATCTGATTCCTACAATTTTCTTCAGGATAAGGGAGTAAACCAACATGGTACTTGATTCTTTCCTGCACCGGATATGTGTAAGACCTCCAGGTTTGTTGAGGCATCTGATTCCTACAATTTTTTAAGGTTAAGGGAGTAAACCAACAAGGTACTCGATTCCTTCTAGCACTGGATAGGTGTGTAGCCTCCAGGTTCTATTGAGGCATCCAATTCCTCACATTTAAGAAAGGAGTAAGACCCCTTGCAGCATCTGAGAATTCTCTCCAAAACAGTTAATAAGTCCTCGCAGCGCGTTTGAGTCACTTATTCCACCCACACTAAATTAATATATGGGATTGGGAGGAAACTGACAAGCTACCTAATTTCCCATGCACTAGATCGGGAGTAAGCCAACAAGGCACTCGATTCCTCCGTTGTTGCACTGCACACATAGGATAAGGGAGTAAACCAAAATGTTACCCAATTTCTTTGTACAATAGATAAGGAGTAAGCCAATAAGACACTTTATACCTTTGCAACACCATATTAGCACACACTAGGGAGTAAACCAACAAGGTACCCGATTCCTTCATGCACTGGATAGGTGTAAGGCCTCCAAGTTCTTTTAAGACATCTGATTCCTCACCTCTGAGATAGGAGTAAGGCCCCTTGAAATGGACGAAGAGATCCGATAAATCTCGTTAGAATAGTAAGCCCTTGTTGCGTGCACATGAAATTCCTAAAATTTTTCTTAATTTCTGTACACTTTGCTACATCGGCATTAACTATGCACACACCAAACTAAAATTTGTACACTTTGCTACATCAACATTGACTAAGCGTACAAAAAATGAAATACACACTTTACTACACCCACTTGTGATAATGTTGATCTCATTGCAGAATCATGTCAATACCTCTAGATTCATACCTTCCTTCCCCTGAAGGATATGGGTTGAATCTATAAATATATATTTGAGCTAGGTGTAAATCCTCTTTAAATGTACAAGGCATCANTGATAAATTTCCTTATCAAGCTTTTTACAACTTGTACGTGCACTACCAATCCATGGGAGATATCCAGGAGGATGAGAGCGAATAAGATGTTCGAACTTTATGCACTGAACGTTTTATTTTGTACTATTTGCTTATGTTATCTTGTTGTGTTGGATTGAATTTACATTTATTATTGAACTCTATTTATGCTTTTTTTTATTTTGATGTTCAGGTTTCAATTTTAGGATGTTTTATTTTCTTTGGAAACTGAATTAGATTTTTTTAGCTTGAAAATTATTAGTTTTTAAGAGCACAAATTTTTTATATAAAAGTAAGTTTTGTATTTTTTCTAAAAGTTTTTAATAGCATAAATTTTTTATATAAAAGTAAGTTTTGTATTTTTTCTAAAAGTTTGGTGTTAGAAATTGTTTAATTATGATTATAAATGGTTTTTTNACCCGTGTTAGCAAATTTTCAAAATGAGTTTTCTTTAAGCTTTACCATCTAAAATTCCAAATTTAGGATCTTTCATAATGTAGAAAATATCCATGGTAAAAATAAAAAACTTCTAAGTTAAAGTGAAGCCCTTACAAAAAAAAAAGNATGGTTTTTTGAGTTAATTAGATGTTAACATAAAGCGGTACGTAGCAGATTTCTTCAAAAAATGAAATCTAGAAAAATTAAGGCATTGGCGCCTCATGCACGAAATTGGCGCATGACGCGCCATTTGACAAAGAGTTGGNATGGTTTTTTGAGTTAATTAGATGTTAACATAAAGCGGTACGTAGCAGATTTCTTCAAAAAATGAAATCTAGGATCTCTGGACTTCAAAATCTTCTTTAACTCGCACAATGTGAAGCCCTAGGACACGTTTAAAGGTAGAAGATGACCCAAGCAGTAAAAATGGAGTTTTACTATTAATTTTCTTGATTTTTAGGTGAACTGGGCATTTTAGAGAATTTGGCGCTTCAAGCCCAAATCTGGCGCATCAAGCGACATAAATTGANTTGAGTTTAGTAAATTCATTTGGACTAAGTGAATCCAATAGAAAATAGTGGTACCGGAACGAGGGAACCATATGTTCCTAATCAGTGTCGCTCTAATCAACTTTAACATCCCTCATAAAATTTAAAAAAAACTACAACCATAGGGCCACCTGATTTGACATCATAACTTGACACCCTAGAGAACTCAAACTCGTCACGACAAGGAACTTGGAGCTAGCATTGTGGGCAACATAATCATCTTCAACAACAAAACTTGTCTTCGCCAGCTAAACCGTTCCTTCCTTAGAATTAAACAACCAAGTCATACGATTTTGAGGTTATCTGCTTATGCAACATAAATCCTCAACTCATCTTTAGGCCTTTGTACAACCATGTTATATAATATAAGCCCTAAATCGTCTTAGGATTTTGAGGTTGTCATTTTTCATGACCTAAACCCTCTCATCTTCCAGACTATTTGTGTGATTGTTTCACACAAATGTAAGACCTAACAAAAAAAATTAGCAGGATGAAACATTTAAATATTTTTCCTCAAAACTGAAGCCAAACTATAGGATAGACTGAGAAGTCATCGAGGTTCTCCTTTGGACCCATGAAATTCCCTACTTCCTCCTCCTTTAGATTACATAGGCAAAATTGTCTAAATTTGAGCCAATCCTATTTCACACCTCTTTGTCTGATATACTTGAAAAGTCTTATTCTTTGACCTCCTTGAAGATAATATTTCCTGATTTTTATTGAGATTTTTATTAGGTAACTTTGGTTTTCTAAGATGTAATCAACTATAGAGGCTTGCCCTTATAGGAAGCTTTTTCTGAACCCAACTTAATATAAACCCAAAAAGGACATATTAAACGCTGACCTTTTTGTGCAACTTACCGACAAGCCATGAAGCCCGCAACTTTGCTCCCACCATTAAGTTTGGAGCCGGATTTGAAGAGCTTGAAGTTATCCTCGAGAAGGCTCCGTTTGTCATAATGAAAGTCACCGCTCTTGAAATTTAGGAGCCGTCTGCTAAATTCAACCTAAACAGTCTTCAGGACTTCTCTTCCTACAAGAAAGCAAAGACTACTATCGTCTTAGCACCCACCAAGCCTACTGTCCCCGCTGCTGCTAAGAGAAAAGAAGTTATGATCATTGAAGATCCGACTGATGGATTAGTTATACCACCGTCAGTGTTTGAAATCGGATCGAGTAAAAAGACTACACCACTAACTCAAACCCAAAGAAGAAACCGTAGCAGGAGATTTTGAAGAGCTACTGAAGCTCTGGTTCCTAAGGAAGTGTCTACTGATGAAGATCCTCACTAGGATGAGTCAAGATTACCAGGAACATACCCACTCTTGTGAGGAAGTATATTCTATCCTTTGATGGATACCAATGGGTACGAAAGTATCCGGAAGATTGTCGTTGCATTACCGTCATTTCGTGGACAAGGTGTGCAGAGAAAGAAAACTACTCCTATCACCCGAGTAAGTTCAGTTTTTCAGAGGATGGCCGCCAAGAAGGATGTTAAGTGAGTGAACTACTTAAACGAGTGGGACATGCAATTTCCCTTCGCATGAAGAATGAAATTTTAAAAAAATATCAAGTCTGCCAAATGACCTCAAAGGTTGATTGAAGGTTTTTTTGCTCATATTCCCATCTAGTTCCACTTGGGACGAAGAGTCGACTCTGCTATTGTCACCACAGATTCTACCGCTGCCAAGACCACAGACCGTCTATCGGTTAAGTCAAGACTAGGTCCGAGAATCCTACCGATCACCCACTTCAAAGACGTTCCTAAAATTTTAAAGGAAAAGATGAGGAAATTGCCCGGTACTGTAGTCAGTCTGCACCATGAGGAGCATACTTCTCCTTGACATCCCGATGTTTCCAATAGGAAACTTTGTCCTAAGAAATCATCGTCAAAGAAAAAGGTGTGGATACCCAAGGTCGCTGTACCGAGAGAGTCTGGTGAGCCCGCTGGGCAAGATCATGGAATGAAGCCAGGGTCCGAGGTATCTGACATCATCGCAACGATTGCCGGTGAAATGGAAGAACAAGAGGAGGAGGTCCAGCAGGGTCCTCCGGATCTTAGCACAATCAAAGAATCAATGAAAGAAGAAAAAGTTGAAAAGCTCAGAGTCGAGATTCTGAGTTAGCCCGAGAGCACAGAGTTTCCATCGACAACAATGATGAAGATTTTGACTACAATGACTACATTGTAGAGGATTTCATGGATGTCCATGTCATCAAAACCAGAGCCACTACATCTGCGCGCGAGGCTCAACCTCTCATCGAAGAGAATGCCATAGATGAGCTGCGTAAGGCTATCCATATAAGGGATGAACAAGTCAGTCAACTGAAGAAAAGGATAGACGAGATGGCCGCAGCCATGACTGCCATAGCAACAATTCAAGGGAAGTCACAAGCATCGCAACTAGCATCTCCAGATATCAACTAACCAGAGATTATACACATTACAGATGAAAGACAAGAAATTGCCTCTACAAACAGAGATGAGCAACAAAAGAAGGATTCTGCATCAGGCCCCATACCGAAGAAAGAATTTAAGCAAATGGTCGAACAAGTTTGGGAGGCTTTAACCCAATCTAAGGGCGGTGCATTGATTCTAAAGGGTAGACTCTATCCAAGGAATTCGATGCCGTACCCTTCCCCAAGGGTTTTGTGGCCCCAAACATTAAAATATTTGATGAAACTGGAAATCCCAGACAACATATAGCTCACTTCTGAGCCAATTATGGCAACACAAGAAATAACAAGGCTTTACTCTTCCAACAGCTTGTCAGCAGCCTGTTAGGGATTGCCTTTGATTGATATATTGATTTACCCAATGGATTAGTAAAGACATTTATCGAGCTGGAATAATTATTTGAGAAAAGATTTGCCGGAGCACAATATCTTGTGTCTATAGGAGAGCTCATGATGAAAAAGCAAAAGCCTAACGTGACTTTGGTGGATCACATCTTGATGTGGAAAAATCTTAGCATGAAATGTGAACCTCAGCTACAGGAACATCATGCAATTGAGATTTTACTCAAAAGAATTCATGGCTCAGTAGCTTTCATGCTCAAGGGACTCACCATCTAATCCTTTGAGAAGCTACTCAGTAAAGCCAACAGTCTTCAAGAAGAAATCAAACGTATGGATTCACCCCAGAAGTCCAAAGCAACCAGAGTATTTGAGATGAAATCAGGAATAATGGCAACTATCGTTGACAAATGAAAACAGCCAACGAAGATATATGCAAAAAATCTTCGCCAGTCTTCATCAAAGCAGGCTTAGAAATAGAATAGCCTGTCCAGCTAGCGATCACCATAAAAAAGGTCACCTCGAACAAGGATTAAGAATATATCTATAGCAGAATGACATAAAATGGTGTATTCTTTAAAAGATAAAGTCATATCCAAAATGTACAGAAGTCTGATGAAGAAGCCTGAGTTCAGACTACTAGAGCCAAAGAAGTCCGAGGAAGTTAATAAGAAAGATCAACAAAATTATTGCCTGTATCACCGATTGCTCGGACACACTATAGAAGAATGCTTCTTCTTTAAGGATTGGCTCAAAAAGAATCTTAAAGAAGGGAGTATAATGATACTAAAGAATCTTTAAAATAACCTAAAAAAGGTTCTATAAATATGATGTTGACCGAACCACTCTCTCTGATTGATCCATATACCAAAAAAGAGGGATGGAGTATGACTTGGAACAAACTCAAGTGGGTCCTGAATCAAATCCAAAATTCATCAAACAATCTTCCACATACACTGAAAAAGATGGATGGAGTGAAGTTTGGAGCAAATTGTCCCCAAAAATATTGAATTAAATCCAAAACACGTCAAAACAAGCCTCCGTTTAGCATCTTCAGCCTGCCAAGCCCGAGATAAAGAATTCACCACAAGAACCATCATCATCAAAGACAAAGAAAAAGAAGAACACTACAACAAAGATTGATAGCACCAAGGGTAGGATAGGGGCTACCTTCGTTAGATTGGTTGTCTCAGATTCGGGGAAGAAAATCCTCGAACCCTTGACTTTGTATGATTATCTTTTTGCCCCTCCAAAGTCTTATGAAAATAATGATCATGATTTTTGATACGTTTTAACTGTTTCTAGTGATGACATAATCGATTATGATCAATATAACTTTGATATAAAATCCCCAAATGATCCTCAAATTATACTTGAGTTTGACGAACTCGTTAACAATATCGAAGAAGAAATCAACGATAACAGCTACGACAACGCCGGAAGTGAGGAGCCAATCCTCGAGCACCACGGTACATCGCTTGCCATCAACTTAGATCTTTCTGACGAAGAAGAAACACTAGAAGATTCAACAAAGGTATCTCAAGAAGAAATTACAAAAATAAACTTAAGGAGACGGAAGTGTTACCTCCAAGAACAGCTCCAATTGATAATGGAAAACAAATAGTAAGTCAAGAAGAATTATCTACACCTCCACCAGTGGAAGAAACACATAACCAAGAGAAAATTGTAGGACCATACAAAGTGGATTACAATGTGCTAGCTCATCTTAGGAAGTTGTACGCCCAATTAAGCATCTATGATGCTCTAATCTCGTCAAAGGAGATGAGAGAGTCTCTGGTTACAGCGTTGCTCGACACAGAGATTGCTCATTGAAAGAATAGCCTGGGGTGACATTAACAAATGAAGATTTGTTGTTCGGTACCGCCAACCACAGCCGACCACTCTACATCTCCGTCAACATCGACAGATTTGTGTTGTCCAGAGTTTTAGTAGATCCTGGAGCATCACTTAACTTGATGAGTCTATGAAAATTGGCTTATTTGGACATTGAAGCTCAAGAGCTTATGACCGATAAAATGATGTTAAGAGGATTCAACCAAAAGGGAGAAAGAGCCCATGGATTTATTACATTGTTTATGAAGGTTGGAGAACTAGCAACAACGACCAAGTTTTATATCATCGACGTCGAGACCTCTTTCAATGCTCTACTTAGTTGACCGTGGATTTATGAGCACGACATGATTCCATCGTCTCTACATTAGTGCATCAAGTACTACAAAGAAGGACAAGAACATTGAATCAAAGGAGATCTACAACCGTTTTCACTTCATGAAGTTGGCATTCATGAAGATGCTGCCTACTATGCGCCTCTAAAGAAAACTGTCTTCTCTCGCAAAATTGCAACAAACAAAAGCAAAGATCCAAAAGAAGTACAATGGCAGGGCCATTCAACTCCACTTCAATGAGCTTCCACTACTTTCTTACAACAAGTTGGTGGAGGCTCTTTTAGTTTGCGCACCTGAGGTCGAGGCCGGGGATGTGGTCGAGTAATAATCAACTTAATCATTGAACGAACTAGGCCAACCATCAACATTAGTGATGAAGATAGTTCCGAAGATGAAATAATGATTACAAAATAGAAGAAACTACAATCTGAGATATCCTTAAAAGTTGTGGAAAAAAGTAAATATGAGACGATGTATGATCGGATAAACAACTATGTGAATACTATGACCCTTTTTCTGATCCTCCCTCAAAAGGTCGAGAGTTTAGAGGTCAAGGAAGTCCGTAGTGCTGGTTCAAAGCCGATCAAATTTTACCATGCTTCTACCTCTACTAATATTGAAAATCATTTAAATTTTGATGAGGATCCTATTGAATTAAAGGCATTACCTTTTGGTTACTTTTTGCCATATGTACAAAAGTTAATTCAACAATAACATTTGCCAAAACAAATGCCAAAAGATAAATTACAACTTTTTGAAAAATTATGGAGTGTTAAAAGTTGAACTCCAAACTCAAAAGAGGGTCTCGAATTTGGTACAGTCAAACCAGTCGATGATTCAAAATTTTGTATGGTTGCTACTAGTGAAACAAAAAATATACTCAACACAATAAAATATTTTCACAAACACCTTGTTTTTCACACAAACAGTTTTTTCACAACACTTTTCATACAAAAAACTCTTTTCACACAAAAACAATTTTTACAACACTACAGTTTCCATGTCTAAGCCTAATTGCTTCAACTAAAATTCTCCAAAAATTCAAGATCAACCTTTGTGATCCCTGGCAATGGCGCCAAAAACTTGATCTTGATATTCTATTTTATATGTAGAATTTAAGAAATTGACACCACTAATTGAAGATTTTAATCCCTGGTAATGACACCGAAAACTTGATCCCAAGAAAAGAAAGATTTTAATTATATTTCTAGGGATTCTATGCAAGTATACGTATCATTATCAAGTAATATAGGGCTTTCTGATTAAGCCCCGAATATCGATCCCACGAAGATCGAGGTTACTCATAGTGGCTTTGAAGAGAAGTTCTAGTCTAGAATAACGTGCCCTAGCTTGGAAGGTCCATAAAAGTTTAGTTTTGATTATATCTTACAACTATCACTACAATACTACTTCAACTCTTAAACTAAAATACTTAGTGAAAATTAGAAAGTGGGGTTTAATATATTAAAAGCACTCTTCCTCATGCAATGAAAGTAGTGACAAGTGTAAAAGTAAAACAAGTAGTGAGAGAGATTGTGACAAATAGGAGCAATTATATTCTTTACCATTGCTAGAGATGTTTTAAAGAATATTGATTAATCTAAAGTTTGAATATTTTTGAAGAAGGGCTAGTCAGGGAAGATACTAGCTCTCACTCTAGAGTTCCCTCTTACCCTTACACCTGGAGGATAACATCTCGCATCAAAACCTAAAATAATAGACCAAATTAAGGACTTTATCCTGTCACTCTAAAGTCCTCTAAATCTATACCCTTTAGAGATTATTTCCCTATTTATTTGCACTTAACCATATGGACTACATTCTCATCCATACAATCTCTTGTGATTCTACCACAATTGATTGAGACAATAGCATCTCGGATGTTACATGTTCACACAACACATTTTAACATGTAAATTGATCAAGTTTATATGTAAATGAATAACAAATTAAAATCATCACAATAAATTCTCACTCTACTCGATTCTATATCATACACATGCATACTAATTCATTACAAGAGGGAAGAGTAAAGAAAAGTACTCACTACACATGGAGAAACAACCAGAACATTTCATTGAACTAGGCTTTAAAAACATACAAAAAAGTACTAAATTCAAATCAAAATATAATGAAAATACTTATCTCTGATACAAATTAAACTCTCCTTGTATATCAAAAGCAATCTTTTTACAATCCTCTCTAAGAACAAAGTGAAAAGAAAAGAAGAAATCTCTCTCACTCTCTCTCTTTCTCTCTCACCTTGCCGCCCCGCTTGAGGCTCACACTCAAGCCTTCTTGTCTTATTCTCCAATTTTTCTTCTCCTCTTTCAATTAATACAAGAGTCTAAGAGATGTTTTACAAAAATTTTCAAGCCTTTTTTTATAATTTCCCAAAAGATGCTTAAGTGTCTCTTCAGAACTATCCAGATTCAATGAATCTTCTAAATAGTGCATGAAGTGCCTCTTCAAAACTCCATATAACTGTCCTAAATTCTAATAGAAAGTCCCTTTTCTCATTTACAATGAACTACCCAAAAGATGCACAAAGCACCACTTCAAAATAAGTCCAAATCCGACGTATATTCTAGAAGATAAGTTGAAAACCATCACCGGCGCTTAATCATCGCTTTTGGGGCGCTTAAGCGCCCCCATCTCTGTCTAGTGGCGCCTAAGCACCATTTTTGGTGCTTAAGCGCTAAGCATAGGTACTTAAGTGTTTGATTTAGGTTTTCTTGGCCCCGGTGTGCCCCGGTTTGACCCGATTTGCTCTGGTTTGCTCCGTTTTGGTCCATTTTTGTTCCTTTTGCTCCAGTCACTCCAAATTCTTCAATTTGTTATATCTACAACCAAAAACATAAGAAAACATACCCTTCAAGTGTAATATCATTATAAAATGAAGCATGTAAAATAGTACATTTTTAGATGTATCACTAGACCATTAGGATTAGTGATACAAACCACTATGATTAGTCAGTCTAAACACTACGATTAGTTAACATAAACCTTAGGTTAGTTAGCTCTAATCCATAGGATTAGAAAAGCCTAAACCTTTGGTTAGTTAACCTAAACCAATAGGATTAGTTAACCTAAACCTTAGGATTAGTTAAATCGAATCCATAGGATGCAACAAGCGTAAACCATAGGTTAGTTAACCCTAAACTAATTGGGATAGTTAACCTAAACCTTAGGATAGTTAACCCTAAACCTTAGGTTAGTTAGCCTTAAATCAATAGAATTAGTTAACCTAAACCTTAGGTTAGTTAACCCTAATCCAACCGTAATCTTTAGGCTAAAAAAAATTTAATTATAGTTTAGCCTTAAGCTAAACCTACCCTAAACCTTAGGTTAGTTAACCCTAAACCAATAGGATTAATTAACCTAAATCTTAGGTTTGTTAACCATAAACTAACAGTATTAGTTAGCCTAAATCTTATGTTTATTTAACTCTAATCCATAGGATTAGACAAGCCTAAACATTAGTTTAGTTAACCCTAAATCAATAGGAATAGTTGACATAAACCTTAGTATAGTTAACCCTAAACCTTAGGTTAGTTAACCCTAAATCAATAGAATAGTTAACCTAAACCTCAGGATACATTTGGGGATTACCAAGAACATATTCTTGACCTTTAATCTCCCCTACCTTTCTACCTTTAATTCTTAAAATAAAATCCTTCGCCTTTGAACCAATCTTTATTGAAGATTTCATAATCATTTCATGAAAATAAAAGATTCCTAGTTTTTATTGAGAGTTTTCTTAAGTGTTCTGTTCACTTAAAATGTACTTAACTATAAGGGCTTTCCCTTATAGGGAACTTAAAAGAACCCGGACTTAAAATAAACCCTATTTGAATAGGGGACTCTGTCAGTCATCAAACAAATTTGCAGAGCAAACGAAAGTCATTTATTTTATAATTTATTTAATTGAGCTTATCATAAAGTAGTGTATTACCTTTTAAGGTGGTACATTAGTCTTGGTTAGCTCGATTACTCAAACTGTAGAAATCACTGAGATTAGTTTGACCCCATTTTCTTCAAATTATAATACCTAATTTATAAACAATATATTACAATAAATTAAATCGCACCAAGCCGTGTGGTGATTGAAAAATTTTGGCGACTCCGCTGAGGACTAATTTCTCTCACCATTTAAATCAAGGAATATTTTCTTCATACATCGGTAATGTGTACATGTACCTTATGGAACAGATTACCCTTCTTCTGTTGGCATGCTTCACCCGTTTCTTTCTTACGTAAGTACAATCAACTCTTTCAGACTTCAGGACCGTCTGTTCAATCACCTTTGAACTGAGAGGGTCAAGAGTTCATTAGGATTTTATCATTGTGTTGGGTCAGATCCCCAATACGCGTGTTGGTGGAATAGTTTCGCCTGAGCATTGTGCATTGTGAAGTTGGTCCTGCACTGAGTCCTAAAAATTGCATTTTCTTTATATCCTTCGGGTTTGGATTGCTTTTTTGCGGATCAAGCGAAATCGTTAAGTCTCTTCATGTTTGTTTAATTTGTTAATCAAAACTCTTTAATCACAGGTAAATAGTAAATTTGAAAATTAAAATAATAAAGGATATGCCCGGTTTATAAGGCAAGTGCGTCGACTTGAGTACTTCTAATAAAAATTTAAGGCACGGAATGTCACTGACTTTCAATAAAACTGTAAGGCACGTAATTAAATTTGAAACAGATAAGTCTGTGGAAGCTATTGTAGAGTTTAACTTGAAATATGCTATGGATTTCTCCCCACCAAAGGTGTCGATTGAAAAGTGCCATACTGGTGCTGTAAAGTCTAACATTAGAAGTGTTAAGACTTCTTTGAGGAATTCTTTTGCTCCTACTACTGGATTCATCATCACTGCGCCAACTATTCTACTAAATAAAAGAAAAAGAGATTCCACATGAGAAACAGTCAGTCAACGCTTATAGCCCACCGTTTTCTGGATTCGAGATTGGGTCTAATTCAAAGCCTGTACAACTAATAAATGCACATGAAAGGAGTCTGCATCCTGCAGACAAAAAATCACTTTTAACAAAGAATCAATGATTAAGCAAGGTATACCCATTCAAAGAGGAGTCTGTCTCGAAGATGTTCCACGACTTGCTAATGAGACCGGAATTCAGACTACCAGAGCAAAAAAAGCCAGAGAAGGTAGGCGAGAAGGATCATCCTCTATACTGCCCATACCACCAATTGCTCTGCCACACCATAGAAAATTGCTTTAGTTTCAAGGATTGGATTGAGGAGAATTCCAAAAGTGGAAATGTAACGATCCCAGAAGAATAATTGAAAAGAACCTAAAATAGGTTTGATCATATGATTTCAGTTGAGCTATTTGTTCCAACTGACCCCTATGCAACTGAAAACGGATGAAATGCCTCTTGGATACTGTTGTACTACTATTGTAATTTAAAGGAGATACTAGCAGGATCAGTGTTAACTTGTCCCTTCCCTCCCACCGCAATGAATGAAAGGAAGCAAAGAGTTTGTTGTTGTCCAGAATTGTTCGATATTTTGAAAGCTCATCATATCAAAGGAGAAATTAGATGTTTTGATACAAATATGACTTCAGGGGAGAATAAAATTAATGCCCTAATAACTGAGTCATCCAATTTAAAGAATTCAAACTGGGTCCTAAGTTGATTTTAAAATATAATAGTGTGATTAAAATACGAGTAATTGACTCGGGATATCTTGAGCATTTAATTTCCTGCCACCTGACTGGGCCCTGACTTTCTAACGAGTTATAATATATCAGAATATGTCTTAGGAAAAATTTGAAGATTATTAGTCAGGGGAGTTTGGAAATTCAAAATCTTTAAGAGAAATATGATTCACTAGATAAAATAAGTCTCAGAAAACAAGCTGAGCAAAGAAAAAATTGTGAGTCTCCTGAGAAGAAGCTTGAGGTGAGCATAAAATCAAAAATTGGTGTCTGAATTCAGACATTCAAAATCTTTAGATCATACTCTACCAGATATAGTAATTCTCAACAAAAAAAGGTAAAAAGAGAAAAAAGATTGCATGAAAAGCTTGATAAAAAAAGAAATCAAAGCAAAAAGAGAAGTCTCCCTGAGAAGAAGCTTGATTTGGACATATAATAAAAAATTGGTGTCCGAGTTTCCCTAAATTAATCAGACTTAAAATGCTCTCTTAAGAAAATTATTTTGATATTATATTCAAGAAAAAGTTCAACGATCTCGAGTTTTTCGGTCGGCTATTTATTGGCTCAGAAACATCTTTGGACAATCAAAAATATTTTAATCACATGAGCAGAAATTCTAAAATCTGCTTAGGCCCAGGAAGAAAGAATTAAAGAAATGACAATGATATTAGCAGTTAATGGAAATTCAACCCTGAAGTTGTATCCTTTAGTGCCCAGCAAATACATCTCCAACGCAACTCAAAGAACTTTAGAGTGATTTCTTAAAGACAACTTGAACAACCTTTACAGAAACAATGTTAAAGCAAACAACTACTACTACAAATAAAGCTACGAAGTTGCAGCCTCTTCAGCTATGGTTTCCTTAGACATAACTCATCTTTATATATACTTGAAAGAATGTAATTCCAATAACACCTTAAAGTTTGAGTTATTTTCTAAAATTTGCATTTATTAAGTGGACAATACCTTAAGAACTACTGCACATCATTATGTTTTATTCTACAAAACTGGGTCAAAATACTAACTAAACAAATAAATATAACAAAAAAAAACATAAAAAAAATAAATACAAAAGAATTTCACAAAAAATAAATAAAAATAAATTCCCCAATGAATGACAACAAATAAATAACAAGAAAAAAGAAATTAAAAAAAAGAAAAGAAAATCTCTCAAATTTTGAGCTCTGACGGACTTTCCACAGTATCTATAAATCCAAATCTTCTGCTTGACTTGTTAGTGAGTTGAGTTTCCTCAGCATGGAGTCATTGTCAATTGCTTGCCAATTTTTTTTTTCTTCCTCATGTGACAAAGACTCAGTTGGTTCAATTGACATGGAGCCACAAGGTCTTGACGTTCTGTTAGCATGAAGTCACGCCCTTTCTCACACAAACTTCCCTTTGATCAACACTTCAAGTTGAATACGAGACACCCTCTTACCTTCTTCAAAACTGATTCTTTCTCGCAGGGAATCCAAAACTCAAATTTTAAATTTCAAACTTTTAACAATTCCACATCTCAAAAATCTCTCAGTTTAAACCTTTCACAAACTTTCACAAAATCTCGGGTTAGTACCTAAATTTTGATTACCATCCTGAGGTTCAGCGTAATGTCTTAAATGGTAGCCCTTTTTTTTACTTGATCCAGTCTGTACGTAATGTCCCTAGCGGTTGTCCTAGCTAGTATAGACTCTCCGTGCTTTCGTTACATCTTTAAGTTGGGTGTAAGACCTTCAAGTTTGTTGAAGCGTTTGATTCCTATGACTTTCTTCAGGATAAGGGAGTAAACCAAAAAGGTACCTGATTCCTTTCTACACTGGATAAGTATAAGAACTTCAGGCTTGTTGAGGCATCCAATTCCTACAACTTTGTTCAGGGTAAGGGAGTAAACCATCAACATACTCGATTCCTTCCTGTGCTGGATAGGTATAAGACCTCCAGGTTTGTTGAGGCATCTAATTCTTATGATTTTCTTCATGATAAGTGAGTAAACTAACAAGGTACCCAATTCCTTCTCGCACTATATAGGTATAAGACCTCTTTTTGAGGCATCCAATTCTTATGACTTTCTTTAGGATAAGTGAGTAAACCAACAAGGTACCTGATTCCTTTTTGCACTGGATAGGTGTAAGGCCTCCAGGTTTGTTGAGGCAACTGATTTTTATAATTTTCTTCAGGGTAAGGGAGTAAACAAACATGGTACTTGATTCTTTCCTGCACCGGATATGTGTAAGACCTCCAGGTTTGTTGAGGCATCTGATTCCTACAATTTTTTAAGGTTAAGGGAGTAAACCAACAAGGTACTCGATTCCTTCTAGCACTGGATAGGTGTGTAGCCTCCAGGTTCTATTGAGGCATCCAATTCCTCACATTTAAGAAAGGAGTAAGACCCCTTGCAGCATCTGAGAATTCTCTCTAGAACAGTTAATAAGTCCTTGCAGCGCGTTTGAGTCACCTATTCCACCCACACTAAATTAATATATGGGATTGGGAGGAAACTGACAAGGTACCCAATTTCCCATGCACTAGATAGAGAGTAAGCCAACAAGGCACTCGATTCCTCCGCTGTTGCACTGCACACATGGGATAAGGGAGTAAACCAACATGTTACCCAATTTCTTTGTACACTAGATAAGGAGTAAGCCAACAAGACACTTTATACCTATTAGCACACACTAGGGAGTAAACCAGCAAGGTACCCGACTCCTTCATGCACTGGATAGGTGTAAGGCCTCCAAGTTCTATTAAGACATCTGATTCCTCACCTCTGAGATAGGAGTAAGGCCCCTTGAAATGGACGAAGACATCCGATAAATATCATTAGAATAGTAAGCCCTTGTTGCGTGCACATGACATTCCTAAAATTTTTCTTAATTTCTGTACACTTTGCTACATCGGCATTAACTACGCACACTCCAAACTAAAATTTGTACACTTTGCTACATCAACAATGACTAAGCGTACAAAAAATGAAATACACACTTTACTACACCCACTTGTGATATTGTTGATCTCTTTGCAGAATCATGTCAATACCTCTAGATTCATACCTTCCTTCCCCTGAAGGATATGGGTTGAATCTATAAATATATATCTGAGCTAGGTGTAAATCCTCTTTAAATGTACAAGGCATCCTATAATCTCCTTCTTTGGCACTTTCTACCTCTGAGACCATATACCTTAAATGATGCAATAGTGACTTTGACTTGCTCTCAACTTGAAGATGAATCCCTTTGCTTTTCTTCCT
>JXCR01148708.1:351700-380061 GCA_002079205.1 Phalaenopsis hybrid cultivar | reverse complement strand
TATTATTATTATTATTATTATCATTATTATTATTATTATTATTATTTAATTCAAGAAAAATGGATTTAACTTCAAAATTACATACTTTCTTATATAAAACTCAAAAAAAAAATAAACCGAAAGATGCTATAAACTGAGTGAAAGGAGAAGAATTTTTTGGAATTAAAGTCATGATTTTTCACAAAGTAAATATTTTTAAATTCATTTTTGAATTTCTCGAGTATTTAAATCATAAAAATTAAACTATAAATGAAAAAATACAAAATTTGGTAGAGATAATAAATGGCCTTGGGGAAAGCTTCTCTGATTTTTCCAAGACATTTTAATGTCTCTATATTTGTATTTTGATTTTTGAACAAAACAACATATTTACTTAAATAAAAAAGTTATAAAAATTATAAAAATTGTAAAACTCTTTTTGATTAAACGTTTTACCATAAAAAGAGGTTTAAAAATTTTAAAATCATGTTTAAAATAATTTTTTATAATTAAAACACGTTAATTAACATTCAGGTTTAATTTAGGCTAAGTTTACCTAGCCCAAGCTCAACCTAAGTCTAACCTAGCCAATTCTCTTCAGGTCGGGTTCAAGGTGATTACAGACCTGGTCAGCCAACTCAAGGATTGAGTCAATCACCCATTAAGTTCAATTACAGTCATTTAGGGCTTTAGGCCAGCCAGTCTTTAGACCGAGTCTAGCTTGGGAAAACTTAACCTTTAGTTGAGTCCAATTTCAATAGTTGGACTATTTTAAACTTGAGATTTAAGTCATCTTATCATTCAATTCAGACTGAACTTCTTGAAATTTAGGTTTAGTCAACATGAACTTTAGTTTAGTTTAAGCTACACATTAGGTTCATCCTAAACTAAACCTTAATCTTAGGTTAGCCTTAAACTAGACCATTAGGATTAGAGATCTTAACCACTAAGATTAGCCAGTCTAAACACTAGGATTAGTCAANTCTTCTCCTATAAAAAGCCTCCATTTCCTCTTCTCTAAAAACAACAACAACCCTCCACACCACCTCCCCCCCACTCTTTTCTCCTTCACGTTACACAACAACAACCCTCCACACTACCTCCCCCCACTCTTTTCTCCTTTACACCACACAGCAGCAACCCGCCACCTCCTCCCTCACCGGAAACCGCCAACGTTGCCTAACAATCTTAAGCCGAGCCAACTTTCCACAGAGCCTTTCAAACCTTCTTCATCCTTAACAAAATTTGTAGCCCTTGACCGGAACAACCCAACCCACACCACCACCTTTGCTGGAAAAGCCCTCTAAAGCTCACGACCACCTTTCAATTTTTCACAAAAACCTCTTCTGAAACTCACCCAAATTGTTATATTAGCCTTCTTAGGTCCATAGGAAGCGAAATCAATTATTTTCCATCATTTTAGTGGTTTCTAATGCCTCCTCCAAGCGAGGTCAAGTCAACTCTGCTGAACTTCCAATTAGACGTAAAAATGTCATCAAAGGACACCATGATGAGTTGGATAAGCTCAAGAAGCCCTACTTATTCAAATCTAATTGAGGAGAAACCTCTTAGGATCAGATATATCTCTTAAATTGAGACTATGATCCTGAGATTTCATCCCTTTCAGATCAAAAAAGTAGATCATGAAACACCTAAGTATCTATATAGATGTGATCTACTCTTCGAGCTAAACAAAACGAGCTAAAGAACATGAGATTTAGTTGAGAATCGGTGGAGAACTGACTCATGAAAGTTCCTGCCATTGAAACCATCGTGTTCACGTACAGTATCACATAAGGGAGATGATGGCGGAGCATATTTTCATATTATTATTATTATTATTATTATTATTATTATTATTATTATTATTATTTAATTCAAGAAAAATGGATTTAACTTCAAAATTACATACTTTATTATATAAAACTCAAAAAAAATAAACTGAAAGATGCTATAAACTAAGTGAAAGGAGAAGAATTTTTTGGAATTAAAGTCATGATTTTTCACAAGGTAAATATTTTTAAATTATTTTTTGAATTTCTCGAGTATTTAAATCATAAAAATTAAACTATAAATGAAAATAATACAAAATTTGGTAGAGATAATAAATGGCCTTGGGGAAAGCTTCTCTGATTTTTCCAAGACATTTTAATGTCTCTATATTTCTATTTTGATTTTTGAACAAAACAACATATTTACTTAAATAAAAAAAAATATAAAAATTATAAAAATTGTAAAACTTTTTTTGATTAAACGTTTGACCATAAAAAGAGGTTTAAAAATTTTAAAATCACGTTAAAATAATTTTTTATAATTAAAACACGTTAATTAACATTCAGGTTTAATTTATGCTAAGTTTACCTAGCCCAAGCTCAACCTAAGTCTTACCTAGCCAATTCTCTTCAGGTCGTGTTCAAGGTGATTACAGACCTGGTCAGCCAACTCAAGGATTGAGTCAATCACCCATTAAGTTCAATTACAGTCATTTAGGGCTTTAGGCCAGCCAGTCTTTAGACCGAGTCTAGCTTGGGAAAACTTAACCTTTAGTTGAGTCCAATTTCAATAGTTGGACTATTTTAAACTTGAGATTTAAGTCATCTTATCATTCAATTCAGACTAAACTTCTTGGAGTTTAGGGTTAGTCAACATGAACTTTAGTTTAGTTTAAGCTACACATTAGGTTCATCCTAAACTAAACCTTTATCTTAGGTTAGCCTTAACCTATACCATTAGGATTAGAGATCTTAACCACTAAGATTAGCCAGTCTAAACACTAGGATTAGTTACCTTAAACCTTAGGTTAGTTAACTCTAATCCATAGGATTAGACAAGCCTAAACCTTAGGTTAGTTAACTCTAATCCAATAGGATTAGTTTACCTAAACCATAGGTTAGTTAACCCTAAACCAATAGGATTAATTAACCTAAACCAAAAGTTAGTTAACCATAAACCAACAGGTTTAGTTAACCTAAACCTGAAGATTAGTTAACTATAATCCATAGTATTAGACAAGACTAAACATTAGGTTAGTTAACCCTAAACCAATAAGAATAGTTAACCTAAACCTTAGGATAGTTAACCCTAAACCTTAGGTTAGTTAACCTTAAATCAATAGGATTAGTTAACCTAAAACTTAAGATAGTTTGGGGGATTACCAAGAACATATTCTGGACCTTTAATCCCCCTTAATTTTCTTTCTTTGATTCTTAAAATAAAATCTTTCACCTTTGAACTAATCCCTATTGGAGGTTTCACAATCATGTTCGTTGAAAATCCTTTTTTTTGAATTCATGAAAACAAAAGATTCCTGATTTTTTTCAAGAGTTTTCTTAAGTGATAAGTTTACTTAAGATGTAATTAACTATAGGGACTTGCCCTTATAATGAACTTAAAAGAACCCAGACTTAAATTAAACCCTACTTGACTCTCATGTCGAATAGGGGAATCTGTCAATCATCACGCAAACTTACAGATCAAATAGAAGCCATTTATTTCTATAGTTTATTTAATTGAGCTTATCATTAATCAGTGTATTACTTTTCAGGGTGGTACATTACTTATAGTTAGCTCAATTATTCAAACTGTAGGAATCAATGAGATCAGTTTGACCCCATTTTCTTCAAAATAAAATACATAATTTCTAAACATTATATTACACTAAATTAAACCACACCCAGTCGTATGGTGACCGACACATCTCCTCAAGAATCGTTGAGTAGTATCATCAGTCATAATCCTCTCTTCTTAATGAAGGTACTTGAGGTAGGAGATACTATTCTAAATCTCACGTTATATCCCTCATTTTAGCACGCATTAGCATTATCTTCACTACCCTAGCCATCTAGACCTCAAACTTACACAAGCCAGATGATCCATATGTGGAAAAAATAAATATCCCCAGTTGCTCACAAATTTAAATACCCTTAGGAGGACTCAAATCATTAAGCATTGGGTCAATTGATGTTGGATAAGAAGTGTAGGGCATTTTTATTGATTTAGGTGATTTATCAGGTACTGAGGTAAAACTTGGTTGGTCCCTAAAAGTGTTAATGGATGATTTTCTTGAGCAAAGAATAAGAATTTTAGTTTTCCTTCAAAGTATCTAAAAGATCTTAAAAAGTTTTCTGGGAATAAACCTAAAAAACTTTTAGAAACTTTTGAACTATTTTGAGTTCATTTGAACTTATTATATTTTTCAATTGATCATTTGAAGTTCAATTTAAATTCATTCGATTAAGCTACTCTATCCAAAATTAACCCTAATGTTTTAATTATCCCATAAGCGGGGTACCAAGACTTTCACTTGATGTTTTATTCAAGAGTTATGTAAGTGGGTGCCCCTAAGTGCCAGCTCAAGTCATTAAGGATATTGGAATTAACAATTAAAGTTGGGCTTGTAGTGTTTTAATTGTTTTCATGATAATTTATTTTTTCGCTTTTCTAAACCTCATTAAACAAATTTAAATCAGGGCTTACTCAGTACTAAGCACTCAAGCTTAATCTTTGGGGTAAATTTACAATAATTAAAATGTTGAATTAGAGATACTAAATTTTTATTAAAAGATCATGCTTATCATATAATCATCAATAAAGGGCTTCAATTAAGTAAGCTATTATCTTCCTAGCTCAAGCTCACTACCTTAGTATCATCCAAATAGGTTAACCTCCAAATCACAATAATTTATAAGAATTACAATTTAACTATTGTCATAGAGAAGTGACAAATTGGTTTCTACCTCCTAACCCTTCATGTTTCAATCATCCGAAGAAGTTCAATATGATCAGTTTTACCCATTTACCCTTTGAACTAAACTAAAATTTTATCAGGGTAGAAAAATCCCAAAATTACTATTTTGCCCCTAAGGCCCTCCACTTAATATATCATTAAATTCAACTAGAATTACTTTGACATTTTCTGGTATCCCACTCATGGGTCAATTAAAATATTAAGGCAAAATTATGATTTTATGACTTTTATTTAATTTAAAAAATAATTTTAACCAAAATATAGGAATTTTCATTTTTGTTTCATTTAATTAATCAGGGTTAAATTTCTTTCCTTAGGGAAATTATTGGAGGGTCACCTAGCACATATGACCAATTGGACAAATTTCAAGATTTTTTGAGCTATATTTTAATTATTTTAATTATTTATTGATTTTAGTGATTAATTAAATATAAAATATAAAAATCTCAAAATTTTCTTTATATATTTCTCTTTAGTCTTTTTGAGTTCAGAGAAATCAAAGAGACAAACTTGTCATTTTTGTGGTTATTTATTTATTTATTTTAATTAGTTTAATAAAAAAATATGGAAGAAATTTTTAGCATTTAAAAATATGAAAGTATTGTCGACGAATTAGTAAAAAAATTTTTAAGGGTCCCAAGTGATTAGGAAATAATTTGGGATATTAGTGCATTTTTTTATTTTTTATTAATTTTAGTTATTTATAAATTGAAAATTAGATCAAAAATGAAATATTTATTTTATCATCAATTTTATTTTTCTTAGGTGCCCCTAATCACAAGGAACTCTCAAAACCTCTTTCATAATTTTCTTAACTATATTTTACTTATATAATTATTTTAGTGCAAAAATTTCATTTAACGTGAAAAATAGGTTTTGATATAAAATAAATTTCAAATGGGTTTCCAATTTTTATAAAGGCTTAATATGTTCATTAACTTCAATGAGGATCAATTTTTATAATTTTTTAAATGATATTTTATTTGTTTAAANTCCCAAAATTACTATTTTGCCCCTAAGGCCCTCCACTTAATATATCATTAAATTCAACTAGAATTACTTTGAAATTTTCTGGTATTCCACTCATGGGTCAATTAAAATATTAAGGCAAAATTATGATTTTATGACTTTGATTTAATTTTAAAAAATAATTTTAACCAAAATATAGGAATTTTCATTGTTGTTTCATTTAATTAATCAGGGTTAAATTTCTTTCCTTATGGAAATTATTGGAGGGTCACCTAGCACATATGACCAATTGGACAAATTTCAAGATTTTTTGAGCTATATTTTAATTATTTTAATTATTTATTAATTTTAGTTATTAATTAAATATAAAATATAATTTAATTTCAAAATTTTTTTTTACATTTCTCTTTAGTCTCTTTCAGTTCAGAGAAATCAAAGAGACAAACTTTTCATTTTTGTGGTTATTTATTTATTTATTTTAATTAGTTTAATAAAAAGATATGGAAGAAATTTTTAGCATTTAAAAATATGAAAGTATTGTCGACGAATTAGTAAAAAAAATTTAAAGGGTCTTAAGTGATTAGGAAATAATTTGGGATATTTTAGTGCATTTTTTTATTTTTTATTAATTTTAATTATTTATAAATTGAAAATTAGATAAAAAATGAAATATTTATTTTATCATCAATTTTATTTTTCTTAGGTGCCCCTAATCACAAGGAACTCTCAAAACCTCTTTCATAATTTTCTTAACTATATTTTACTTAATATAATTATTTTAGTGCAAAAATTTCATTTAACGTGAAAAATAGGTTTTGATATAAAATAAATTTCAAATGGGTTTCCAATTTTTATAAAGGCTTATTATGTTCATTAACTTCAATGAGGATCAATTTTTATAATTTTTTAAATGATATTTTATTCGTTTAAATTTTTATGGATTTTAATGACTTAATTAGCTAAGATAATGCACACAATTATTTAAACTCATCTTACAATTTTCATGGAGTCCTCTGACCACAAGGAACCTACCAAAAGAAGTCCCATTTTTTTCTTTTNTTTAAATTTTTTATGGATTTTAATGACTTAATTAGCTAAGAAATGCACACAATTATTTAAACTCATCTTACATTTTTCATGGAGTCCTCTGACCACAAGGAACCTACCAAAAGAAGTCCCATTTTTTTTCTTTATATTTTAATAAATATAATTTTTTTAAGAATAAATAAACAACTAGCCTTGAAAATTTGGGGTCTTATTGTCAGGGGTGTTATCTGACTTTATACAAGCTGAAGAACATTTCTAATCACTTTAGGAACAAACCATCCAAATTTCAAATCATGGTAAATAATATTTGATTAATTAAAATTAAAACAACTTAATTAAAAATAAAATACAAAACAAATAATTTTATTTTTAGTACATAATTTTCTTCACTGTTCAGTGAGGAACAATTTATTTTTATTTTCTTATTATAATTTTATAAACTAAGTTAGGATTTTTAAAGTTTTTGAATTAATTTAACTAAAAAATATCCTAATTTCCTACTTATCCACGTGACGGTCTCGTCATCCTCAACAACTCTGAAGGCCCACATGGTGCACTTCGATTCGGTACTGTCATCCGCGTCAGCTATAACACGTTCTATACTTTATAAACAGATCTCTCATCCGACTCATCCTCTACCTTTGGATCAATACACACGTGAATGTATGAAATCCATTCATCATCCCCATTTAACCTAAACCGAGAGAAATTCAAAATAAAACTCTTCGATCTCGCTTGATACTCAACCAAATCACATGAGTTTTGTTACTATATCTTCATCTGCTCGAGATGAAGATATCCATAAAGTTAAAAGCATATGAAAAGCAAGTTTACTTAACAATTAATGAAATCAAGCATAAAGTTAGGAATTTAAGATTATATTTTCACCCAAGAGGTGATGCCTCAATTGGGTGTGTTATGAAGTTTCCTTGTAACCTGGAGAATCTCCTATAAGTGTCCATTTGAGCAGGGGTTGGAGCTGTGCAAAATTTTGATTGAAGGGTGGTGCTATTTTGGCCTAGGTCTAGTATAGAGTGCTTAAAGGACGGGGCTTTTAGTGGGGAACCTCTGCTTGTGCTCTAGAAAAGCTCAAGCCAAAGTGAAGCTTAGGAAGAAGGGAATTTGATGTAAGTGACCAATGGGAATTTGAAACCTTGGATGGGTGTAATTTATGTTTTGTACATGGAGGAGGCTTTTTGGTTCTGGGTTTTTTGGTGACTAGGTCAGCCAACAAGGGCTGGGGTGGCAACTAGGTTGTGTTGGGAGACCAGTGGGACATTTAAATGTGATCAAGATGGAGGTTTAATCAGGTGATGACAAGTTTAAGTCACTTAGCCAAATATGGGAAGGGTCCACCAAATCAAGGGACCCTGGGTCCATGGCACCACTAGGGTGGGCTAGATGGATCTACACTGGTTCTTGGGGTCCAAATTGTGGCTATGGTGACTAAGGTTGGGCTAGATCAAGTGGCTCTAGTTAAGTTTAGGGTTTGGGTTCAAAATTTGGAATTTGGCTTGAACTTAGGTTTAAAGTTGGCTATGGTTTGGATTTAGATCAATTGATGGTTTATTACAGATTAGAAGATTATCATGAGGCATTTGGGTTTCAATTGGGTGGAAGTTCAGAGGCTATGGAGTTCAATTTGGTGAGATTTCAATTTTTTGGCCAAATTTGGGCATTTTGATTTGGATTAGATTTAGGTTTGGTTTGAGTTTGGGTCTAGGCTAATTGAGGGCTCAATATGGTCTAGGACGATCTCATGCAAAGTTTAGGATCCAAAATGGAGGAAATTGGATAGGTTAGGGAGTTTAATTTATTGGAATTTTGGCCTAGGGTCAATTTAAGTTGTTTGAAAGTGAGGGGTTCAAGTGTGTGTGTGCAAGACTGACCAAGACCAGACCACCCTTGGCCTAACCCTAAGACTAGACAGTCATATGGGGACTCCTCTTGAGCTCCCCTATGTTGGTTCCATCCTACTAAGTTCTAGAGGTTTGAATGAAGCATGTGGATCTCCAAGAAAAGAAAAGAAGTGTTTAAAATTTCTAATGGAGTAGGGTTGCATTGCTAGTCCTCTAAGAAAGTCAACAGGAAATTCCTGTAGTTAGATCTTTAGCTTCTAAAAAAGAAAGACTAGATCTCCACAAAAGTGAGGTCAACAAATGAATCCCCTATAGTGGTGGTGGGTCAGAACAGCACATCACACATATGGACGTTGACCGAAGAGACTAACAAACCCAACACAACTGCCTAAGTTGACAAGATTAGAGTAGAATAGATAAAGAGTGAAGAAGGTTTCTACTGGGGAGTATCAGGTGAATCCTTAATTAAAACCAAGGATTTTAAAATTCTCATCAGGAATTAGCAGGTGTATCTTTGAAACAACAACATTAAAAGTGAATTTCAAATTCTTAATGAATTTGTTCTTGCTAATCCAAATAAAGGGTTGTTTTGTAAATTTAGGAAGACAACCGTCAGGGAGACTGACGTCTGCAGTGAGGACTCAATTTTGTTTTAATTTTGATTTGATTTTTATTGAAATCTTAATTTTGATTTTGATTTTGTGGAAGCTTTGTGAATCAAATGATTGAAGAGACAAGATTGAGATGGAAAGCATAAGGACTCATAACCAACTCAAAAGACCAATCAAGGAAAAGTAGTGTTATATTAGGAAGGAAAGCACAAAGACTCACATCCAACCCAAGGGATAATGAAAGTGTGAAGAGATGACAATAGGATGCCTTGCTCCATTTAATGGGGTCTTACACTTATCTCGAAGTGTTGAGAATATCACATTAGGATGGAAAACACAGAGACTCACATCTGCCTTAAGGAGTAATGAATAGACTAGATTGAGAAGGAAAGTGTAGGGATTCACATCCAACTCAAGAGCTGATTAGAAAGATTGCTACATTGGATAGGAAAGCACATGGACTCATATCCAATCGATGCGATAGCAAGAATACTTAACATATTAGGAAGTAAAGCTCAGGGATTCACATCCAACCTAAGAGGTGATGAAGATATTAGATTGAGAAGGAAAGTGCAGGGACTCACTTCCAACTCAAGAGATGATAAGAAAGACTGCTACATTTGACAAGAAAGTGTAGGGAGTCATATCCAATCCAAAAAGTAGAGAGAATGCCTATCACATGTTGAAGGAAAGCACAGGTACGCACTTCCAATCTAAGAGGTAAAAGAAGAGATCAGATTGAGAAGGAAAGCACAGAGACTCACATCCAACTCAAGAGCTGATCAGAAAAATTGTTACATTAGATAGGAAAGCGCAGGGACTCACATCCAATCCAAGCAGTAGAAAGAATGCCTATCACATTAGGAAGAAAAGCTTAGGGACTCACATCCAATCTAAAATGTCATGAAGAGACCAGATTGAGAAGGAAAGCACAGGGTCTCACATCCAACTCAATAGCTGATCTAAAAGATTGCTAAATTAGATAAGAAAGCACAGGGACTCGTATCCAATCCAATCAATGATGAGAATCCTTATCACATTAAGAAGGAAAGCACTAAGACTCATATCCAGCCAAAGAGGCATTGAAGAGATCAGATTGAGAAGGAAAACTCAAGGACTCACATCCAACTTAAGACCCGATTAGAAGGATTGCTACATTGGATAGGAAAACACAAGGACTTACATTAAATCCAATTGCTAGAGAGAATGACTATCACATTAGGAAGGAAAAAGCAGGGACTCACTTTCAATCTAAGAGGTAACAAAAAGATCAAAATGAGAAGGAAAGTGTAGGGACTCACATCAAACTCAAGAGCTTATCAAAAAGATTGCTACAATGAATAAAAAAGTGCATGGACTCACATCTAATCCAAGCGGGAGCGAGAATGCCTATTTTATTAGGAAGGAAAGCACAGGGGCTCACTTCCAGACTAAGAGGTGACAAAGAGATCAGTTTGAGAAGGAATGTATAGTGACTCACATCCAACTCAAGAACTGGTCAGAAAGATTACTGCATTGGATAGAAAGCCAAGAGAATCAAATCTAATCCAAGCAGTAGCGAGAAGGAATTAGAATTTAGGCACTGAGGTGATAGCAAAACAAGTACAGAGAATTTGTGGAGAGAATGTGGAGAACATGTGATAACTTTGTATAGAGTTCGTGAAATTTTGTGAAAATGAAAATTGTGGGAATTGGTGCATACAGTGGAACCTATGTTGTGAGGCAATTCGACAACACATGTTGAAGCAAAAGAACTGCTCGTTGTTTCTTTCTCGAAATGTAATACAACTAATCAAATGCCGATGTCTCCAAAAATGATAGAAGTACATCTGTTTGGAAACTATAATCTTGTATATCATATGTTGCATGCTTTGACAGAGTACAAAGTTGAAACGATTGCTTGTCTTCTAAGGTTATTTCATGATCAAGATAACCTTCTAATCCACGCCCTGAAAATAAAGTCCCCTTGCCTATACTTAGAGGTGTAGCTATCTCATAGCTCTAGTGGTCGTTGCCTTTCTATGTCTGGGTCAGGCCAATATCCATACGACACCTTGCTTTTATCCATCCTTTGTAAGGTGACTGAAACTCTTATGCATAGCAATCCTAGAATGCAGTGCTTTGCAAGATCTACTCCATTCCCTTTAAAAATCAGTACAGATGCAACTAGTTGTGGAATCTGAACTGATCCTTGGAATTTCCCTAGCCCAACTATATGCATCACTTTCCCGAATAGAATGTTACTCTTGCTCATGAATGAAACTATGCAGAATGGTTTAAAAAATCATGGTGGTCAACATGGGGAGGAATGCAATCTCCATCTTCTTAAATGTTCATGATGCAACTATTCAGAATACAATCCACTGACATTATATACCATTCCACCTTCGTCTTGATCATTCTCTTGATCATGGAAGGCATGGGTTCCACCTCGTCATTTCTCAAAATCCTCAGAGGGTTACCTTGCCTATCCTTTGCAAAAGTATAACAACAACCACACTGGAGGGTTATTTTGCCTTTTCCTCGCATCCATTTTTACGGCTCAAAATATGTCTTCTTTTTTAATAATCTAGTTCAACCTCAATCCCTTAAATCGAACAAGCAGTCAAAGATCTTCTTCTCATCACTTTCTAAAATTTTCTTGTGTGTAACTTGAGTCCTTCTAAGATATTCACAAACCTTTCTTGAATTTCTTCATAATACTCACATTCTTATTTCCAGACCCAATGTATCTTTTCTTGCCCAGTCTTAAGAATTCTCTGCAAGTGTCAAGGCTGCTCTTTTGACTTAATTTCTGAAGTAATCCATGACTATGTGGCTCTGCAAACTTTCATATGTATAGCTCTACATCTGGATTCTCTGCGCACCTGAACATCACAACGGCTATATATTCTTCAAAAGCCCTATAAAACTCTAGCTGGAGAACATTGCACTCTAGGCACTTTGTAAATGCTCCTACTGATGGTGTCTTCCTTTGTATCTTTGTGTTGCATGTAGGGCATCTTGCATGAAGTTCATCAGGAATCTTTGATGGCATAAGCTCTACAAAGATCTCTGGTTCATCCTTTTTAATTGGAGGGCTGTTGGAAGTTCCCTCAAAGTTGGGTCGTAAACTTCTTCCTCGAGATTCAAAGTAAGATTTGTGGCTGCTTCCCTAACATGTCTTCTTTCCAATCGATCCTAAGTTTTGTGCATGAGGCATTTGGCCATTGTGCACTGTTTATCTTAATGGTGCATCTGGGACTCTCTCTGCAGAAGCACTGACTGAGCCCCACGCCAGCATTGTAATCCTAGACTGTAGGTGACCGACCCTCTTCATCAAGTCATGCGCATATAGAACTTTTTCTGCCTTCTTTCTTTTCTATGATGAGTCTTCTTTAGCGCTTATTCTTACTAATTAGTGTAGTCCATCTATATCTCTGCGACTTACTATGCTTATTAAGGGGCCATCATAGCTGATAAATCAAAATAATATGTTGTTTTAAGTATATATTTTATGTTTATTTTTTGTGATAGTTTGCTTTAAAGAAGGGTATTTGCATGTTTTAGTTGCAGGTATATTAATTTTAGGCATTTGGAGCAAAAGTAGAAAAAAAAACGCCATTTGACAGAGAGCTGGCGTCTGAAGCGCCAGAACTGGAGCCTCACACATTAGAACTGGAGCCTAACATAGATTTTGATGCAATATCTATGTTAGCTGCCCAAATACCTGCTATATCAAAGTAGATAGATCAATATGAAATGAATTATTCTTAGGCATCTCCTGTTCTTGAGGAAAACTCATTAAGACAAATGATAGAATCTCAATTTTCTTATGAGACCTTAAATCCAATAAATAATCGTTCTAATAATCTTTATGCCAATTATTGTAATCCTCATTGGAAGAATCATCCAAATTTTAGTTAGTTTAACAGTAACTCTAATGCTACAAACCCGCATTGGGGAAACAACGATGTAAACCCATTGGGAAACTCCAAAAAACAAGGTAATCCAACTTATAAACCATATTACCCTCCATATTTTAATAAATTGCAGAGTAAGGATTAAAATTTGCCAATGGAAGAATCGATATTGCAAATGGGAAGCCAATTTTTAAGTCAAGGAGCTGCATTTAGAAACATGAAAAATCAATTGGGATTTATTGCTATTGCACTTAACAATAGACATCCAGGAATGTTGCCTAGTAATGTTGAAGAAAATCTTAAAGATCATAACAAAGAGCAAATTAAGGCTATTCAACAAAGAAGTAGAAAAGAATTGGAAACCATAGTTCAAAAAGAAGTGGAAGTTCAAATTGAAAAAAATGAGGTGGAAAATGAAAAATCTGGTGAAGGTTTTTCATTTTGAGTCAGAATGTCCTATTAAACTAATGAAAATCAATGTAGAAAGACCACCACCTCCATTTCCTCAAAGATTGGAGTAGAAAAATAGAGATAACCAATTTATAAAATTTTTAGAAATATTGAGGAAATTAATGATAAACATTCCATTTGTTGAAGCCTTGGAACAAATGTCAAGCTATGTGAAGTTCATGAAGGATATACTTAATATGAAAAGAAAGTTTGTAGATAAATAGACTGTTGCATTCAGTGAAGAGTATAGCACTATAATTTAGAAAAAGCTTCATGAAAAACTCAAAGATCGTGGTAGTTTTACTCTTCCTTGTGCTATTGGCGAAAGAACTTTTGGAAAAAAACTTTATGTGATTTGGAAGCCAATATTAATCTTATGCCTTCATCAATTTTTAGAAGACTGGGTTTAGGAGATATTTTACCTATAATTGTAACTCTTCAGTTAGCTGATCATTCTACTACCTATTCTAAATGAGTTATTGAAGATATTTGGGTAAAAGTTGATAAATTTATCTTTCTTGTGGATTTTATTGTATTATATATGGAGGAAGATAAAGAAATTCCAATCATTTTAAGAATAACATACCTTACCATTAAAAGAGCTTTGGTAGATGTGCAGAAAGGAGAACTAATTATGAGAGTTAGTGATCAAGAGGTTACATTTAACATTGCAAAATCAATGAGATACCGCTGCAAAAGAGCAAGAGAATGAATGCTTTAGAATGGATATCAGTGAATATTTAAGCTATACATATTTTAAGAAGACGATCAAATAAAAAATTGAAAAAGAATATGTGGAATATGGGGATGAGGATAAAATTCAAGATGAATCTACGAAAGTTAGTAATGAATATTCGGATTATGTTTTCAAAAAATTTGAAATGTTAGATCCTACAGAAAGTAACAAGAATTTGATTTCATCTATTGAGAAACCTCCTGAACTAGAACTGAAAACATTTCCTACGTATTTAAGGTATGCATTCTTAGGAAATTTATCTACAATACCTGTTATAGTATCCTTAGAATTAACTGATATGTAAGAAAAATTGTTGTTGAAAACTTTGAGAAGATATAAGAAAACCTTTGGATGGACATTAGCTGATATTAAGGGAATCAGTCCTTTAATTTGTATGCATAGAATTTTATTGGAAGATCAAGATGAACCAATAACTGATCCTCAAAGGAGATTGAATCCTATGATGAAAGAAGTTCTCAAGAAATTGATTTTAAGATGGTTAGATGCTGGAATAATATATCCTATTTCAGACACTAATCAGGTCAGTCCAATTCATTGTGTTTGAAAGAAAGGAGGAGTCATTATAGTGATAAACGAGAACAATGAATTCATACCAACAAGATAAGTCATTGGATGGTGGATCTACATAGATTATAGAAAATTAAATTCTGCCACCAAGAAGGACCATTTTCTCTTACCCTTTTTGGACCAGATGTTGGATACACTGACTTGGCACAGATATTTTTTTTCTAGATTTATAAACCAGTTATCATCAAATACCTATTACTCTAGAGGGTCAAGAGAAAAAAAATTTTACTATTCCTTATGAAACATTTACTTTTCAACAAATGCCCTTTGGATTATGTAATGCACCCGCAACATTTCAAAGATGTATGATGTCAATTTTTACTGATTTAATTTAAAAGGGATTGAAGTCTTTATGGACAATTTTTTTGTATCTGGAACTTTATTTGAAATATGTCTAAATCATTAAGAGAAAGTTCTAGAATGATGTAAAAAGACTAATCTTGTATTAAAATGGGAAAAATGCCAATTTATGTTGTAGGAGGAATTGTGGTCGGGCATAAAATTTTAGAAAATGACATGGAAGCAGATCCTGCAAAAAAATTCATGTTACATCAAACTTACCTCCACCTACTGCCAAAAGAGGAGTTAGGAGCTTTTTAGGACATGCTGGATTTTATAAGCGATTTGTAAAAGATTTTTCCAAAATTATAAAGCCTTTATGCCAAAGAGTGGAAAAAGATATAAAATTTGACTTTAACCAAGATTGCCTTAAAGCCTTTAAAATTTTAAAGGAAAAATTGATCACTGCTTCTATAATTGTTTCACCTGATTGGGAGAAACCTTTCGAACTAATGTGTGATGCAAGTGATTATGCAATTAGAGCTATTTTAGGGAAATAAAATGAAATTTCNGTAATAGAAACTGTAGATTTTTACTTTTTCCCCATTTTTAGTATTTTCAATTTTTTCTTCTCTTTCTAATTCACACATAATTATTTAAAATTTTTTATGTTTCATTTAATGCTTTAAAGCCTGTAAACATTTTTTAAGTTGGTACCTGCAGTANGTAATAGAAACTGTAGATTTTTACTTTTTCCCCATTTTTAGTATTTTCAATTTTTTCTTCTCTTTCTAATTCTCACATAATTATTTAAAATTTTCTATGTTTCATTTAATGCTTTAAAGCCTGTAAACATTTTTTAAGTTGGTACCTGCAGTTTGCCAGAGCCCAGTTTCATACTCAGAAATCCTCTACAGGTTAGTTTTTATTTTTATGCATTTATTGTTTTCTTTCACCAACTAAATTTTGTACTAAAACATTTTTAAATTACTTTAAAATTTAAGTTTGGGGAGAGATAAACATTTATTTAAAAAAAAAGTAAACTAAAATTTATTTATCCTCAATTAACTATACTTTTAAAATTTTATTAACATGACCTAGGATATTAGGATTTAGCTCTAATTGACTATAATTTTGTTTATGAATATTGTGGTAAATTTAGGTAAAAGTTTTTAATAATGAAGGTCAATTTTTAAGATAAAGATGTTTTGTATGACAAGGTAAGACTATGTTTTTTTTTTATTTTAAGTAATTAATTTTGTATTTTTGAAATAATAAAAATTTTAGAGTTTCATGTAAGAAGAAAAGAATGAAACTTTGTGAAAAATCATAAACTAGTATAAATTTATAAAATGAAGAAAGGTAAAAAGTTATGATGTTAAGGATCGTGAAGTTCAAAATCATTAAAGGCTATCCAGAAATAGTAATANTTGTTTTCTTTCACCAACTAAATTTTGTACTAAAACATTTTTAAATTACTTTAAAATTTAAGTTTGGGGAGAAAGAAACATTTCTTTTAAAAAAAAGTAAACTAAAATTTATTTATCCTCAATTAACTATATTTTTAAAATTTTATTAACATGAGCTAGGATATTAAGATTTAACTCTAAATGACTATAATTTTGTTTATGAATATTGTGGTAAATTTAGGTAAACGTTTTTAATAATGAAGGTCAATTTTTAAGTTAAAGATGTTTTGTATGACAAGGTAAGACTATGTTTTTTTTTTATTTTAAGTAATTAATTTTATATTTTTGAAATAATAAAAATTTTAGAGTTTCATGTAAGAAGAAAAGAATGAAACTTTGTGAAAAATCATAAACTAGTATAAATTTATAAAGTGAAGAAAGGTAAAAAGTTATGATGTTAAGGATCGTGAAGTTCAAAATTATTAAAGGCTATCCAGAAATAGTAATGCTCACTTGAAAAGAAAGAAAAGAAAAAATTTAAAAGATCCTCAATAAAAAAGGGAAGAGAAGAAAAGAAGAAAAGGAAAGAAAAAAGAGTGAGGAGAAGCTTGAGAAGATGCCTAGTCAAAAATTGGCTTCACTTGAATGAACTTAAGTAAAAGACTTTATTGCATTTTCTAAACTTGTATCGAAGCATTAGTAGCATTACTAGTAATGTTTTCATGAAGTTCTTTTTCACTTGAATGTTCTAAGTATCCTTGATATGAAAAATTGCAATTCTTTTTAAAAAAAATAGAGATTTAGAAACCTTAAACTTGATTACTAAATACTCTTAGACTTAGTGCTTGAATCTAAGTTATTTAAAGTTTTTCTTAAATTTTACTATTTTATTTTTATTAAACTAAAGTATAGATATTATAAGTTAATCTCAATCCTAAATCATATACTTTTATGTAGTAAAAGTGTCACTTGAGGACAAGTAACATTCAAGTTGGGGGATTTTAATACACAGAAAAAATATGTTATTTTTACTACATATTTTATGCTTATTATTTGTGATATTGCACTTTGAAGAAGAGTATTTACATGTTTTTTTGCAGGTATATCAATTTTAGGCATTTGCTACAAAAGTAGCAAAAATGACAAAATTTGGAGCCAAAACAATAATTTTTGGGATTCTAGCGCTTGAAGAGCCATTTAACAGATAGCTGGCACCTAAAGCACTAGAATTGACACTTGAATTGCCATTTGATAGAGATTTGGCACCAGAATAGCCAAAAATTAGAACAACATAGTCTTAAGTAAGTTGGCGTCTGAAGCACCAGAACCAACGCCTAAAACGCGAGAGATGACTTTTTATGGATTAAGGCAGTTCAGGAAGAATTTTGCTCAATTTTTGAATAGGACACTTACTCTGAACAACCCATGAAGTGATTCAATGCATCTAGACACTTTGAAAGGTTTATTTTTGGATAGAATTTTGGAAGGGATATGTTTGTTGGATCAATAGACATGCCTTTTGAATTAAAAAGGGTTTATTTTGGAATAGAATTTTGGATAGAATTTTCAATTCTTTTTGGAGGGAGACAGACTTTAATAAAAGAGAAGAAAGTCTAGTGATTGAAGAGAATTGAAGGGGGTAGCAAGAGGAGTTTGAATAGAGAGAGTGGCATGAAAGAGAGAGAGAAAGGCAAGGGCTTGGAGTTTTTAGTGTGGCGTGTTTGGGGCAAAAAAGTTAAAGATAGAGAGAGAGAAAGTCAAGGGCTTGGAGATTTTCTTCAATCATGAAAGGCAAGAGGAAGAGATAGAGAGAGAAAGTCAAGGGCTTGGAGATTTTCTTCTAGGGTTAAGGAGAGGGAAGGTGAGAGATTTCTTCTTCATTACACTTCTAAGAGAGAATTGAGAGTGCTTTGTAAAGAAAGAAAGTGCTTGAAGAGAATTTCTATGGATTTTGGGAAGGATTGTGAGATAAGTTGTGTTCTTTAATTTCTTTGTTTTGTAAACTTATTTTTATATAAGAAATCCATGTTTTGTCATATCCTTCTCTTGAATCATGATCAGTCTTCTTTATCCTTCTCCCCACTTTGAGATATGATTTTGTGATAAATTGATTTTATTTTATACGATTGTAAATGTCAATAATTTGTGATGATTTGTACTCCGATCTTAATTCACTTTTCAATCTGGCCATTTGAAATGTTAAAATGTGTTGAGAAACATAAATTCTGAAAGGGCTACGATTTCTATAACATGGGAAGAATCACATTTGATTCCATGGAAGAGGATGACATCCATGGGGTTGAGTGTAAGAAAATAGGGAAATATACTTTGTTGGATACAAAATTGGAGATCTTAAGATGACAGATTACAATCCTCAATTTGGTCCAGTTGACTGGAAACTAATGCGAGATTGTTAGCCCTCATGTGAGGGAGTAGTTGGAGCTCTAGAGTGGTAGTCAGTATCCTCCTAGCCTAACAACAAAATTAAAGACCAAACTCTGGATTATTCGATGTTTTTTATGCACTTGGAAGAGGGTAAAGAAGAGGATTGCTCTTAGNTTTGATTTTGTAGTTGTCGATAGAAACAGGACTGATAATCAAATTGATGATCATTTATGGAGGCTAGAAGAGCAAGAAACACTTGATTTGGAAAAAAAGAAATTAATGAAACTTTCCTGATGAACAACTCTATGTTGTAAAAGGATGGGAAATACCTTGGTATGCTGAAATTGTGAATTATATAGTTAGTGGTATTTTACCATATGGAATGACAAACATCAAAAAAAGAAATGAATTTATGATGCAAAATCTTATTTTTGGGATGACCCATATTTGCATAAACAATGCAAAGATTTAGTGTTGAGACGACATGTGCCTTACAAAAAAATTTTGGAAATTATCCAAAAAAATCATGATTCTGAATTTGGAGGTTATTTTGGAAATGATAGAACTATTCCTAAAATTTTACAATCAGGTTTTTATTTTCTTACTCTATTTAGAGATGTTAATATATAAAATTTTAAAGTAGGTCAAAGACCAGCTTCTAAAAAGACCATAATGTTGGGTCACCCAGAATAAAGGCTGGTAATGTCGGGCTGACGACATTAAACTAAGCACTTTGTGGAAGGCAACCCATATTTATCGTTATTTATTTTTCTAAAATGTTTTTATTCTGAATATTTAACATATATTTATAAATTCCATGTAATTGAGAAATTTGACATAAAGAATTATTTAGAAACATTTTTGTTCACTTAATTTTATGGAAGAATTAAGAATTTGTTGGATTAAAATCAAAATGGCAAATTTTTTTGAACTGACACCTGATGCGCCAGATTAACACCTGAAGCGCCACATTCCAAAGTACTGGCTCCTGAAGTGCCTAAATTGGTGCCTGAAGCACCGCAGCGATGAAAATGACATAAAGCATTTGAAAATGCGGTTTTTGGCGTGTTCTTCTCCTTGCAACTCCCAAAAACTGATTCCAATGTCCATTTTATGGGGGGGAGACGAGGGAAGAGTCATTAGTTTTCAATTCCTATGGCTTCCCACTTTAAAAATTCTGTGAGATTTGGAATTTTCAACCTAGATGAAAGAGATTATTGTGCAGAGACACAAGGAAGTCCTTTGCTACACTACTGCCCCCATAGTTTTCCTTGTGGTGAAAAAGTTTTATGCTAATCTACATGAAATCAACCAAGGATTTGTCTATGTGTGAGGTAGTCACTCCTTCAAGAATAAATGAGATGTTTATGATTGAAGGTGTTCCTATTTGCCACTACGTAAATTTTACCACTATAAGAGATAATATGAATAATTCTATTGATACCTTAAGGATGAAGATGAAAATTGGGATGCCAGCGATGATGGAAATGCAAGATTTTTCTTTATCATTGTTAAACCTTGCATATAAGGCGTGACATTTATTTAATGCATCGAAATTACTCGCCACTATGAAAATCAGAAAGGTAACTAAGGAGAGTGATATTCTGAACTATTGTATTCAAAGTAGAAAACCTATTGATATTGGTGCAATAATTGTGAAAACAATTTTAATTTTGCTTGTCAATGGATATGCCACTAGACTAGGACATTCATCCATAATTTTCCTACTATTCATTCAATCGCAAGTACCTTAAAAAAATTGGAAGAAAGTGCTTCTTCCTTGGAAGCCTATGGATCCAGATGTCTATTGCAATTGTATTGGAATGAGAGATGAGAATGATATGAATGTATTGATGGATCAAGCATCCCAGAATTCATCACCTATTCAGGCTTACATCTGTTCAAATGTACTTTTGAAAAGGTTCAAGAAGATAGAAAAAGAGGTATGAAACCTTATGCATGCAATTGGGAATGTTTCTGAAATGTTGGATCATCTGGACTGGAGGCTGAAGGAACATTTTGAACATACTGGTCGTACTGAAGACGGTTTGGTACATATGTTTAGAAACATGCTTGGATTGAGGAAGATTCAATTGATAAATTTCCTTATCAAGCTTTTTACAACTTGTACGTGCACTACCAATCCATGGGAGATATCCAGGAGGACGAGAGCGAAGAAGATGTTCGAACTTTATGCACTAAACGTTTTATTTTGTACTATTTGCTTATGTTATCTTGTTGTGTTGGATTGATTTAACATTTTTTATTGAACTCTATTTATGCTTTTTTTATTTTGATGTTCAGGTTTCAATTTTAGGATGTTTTTTTTTTCTTTGGAAACTGAATTAGATTTTTTTGGCTTGAAAATTATTAGTTTTTAATAGCACAAATTTTATATACAAAAGTAAGTTTTGTATTTCTTCTGAAAGTTTGGTGTTAGAAATTTTTTAATTATGATTATAAATGGTTTTTTGAGTTAATTAGATGTTAACATAAATCGGTACGTTGCAGATTTTTGCAAAAAATGAAATCTGGAAAAATTAAGGCATTGGCACCTCATGCACGAAATTGGCGCATGACGCGCCATTTGACAAAGAGCTGGCACTTGATGTGCCAGATTTGGGCTTGAAGCGCCAAATTCCCTAAAATGCCCACTTCACCTAAAAATCAAGAAAATTAATAGTAAAACTCCATTTTTACTGCTTGGGTCATCTTCTACCTTTAAACGTGTCCTAGTGCTTCACATTGTGCGAGTTTAAGAAGATTTTGAAGTCCAGAGATCCTAGATTTTATCTTTTTTTTGTAAGGGCTTCACTTTAACTTAGAAAATTTTTATTTTTACAATGGATATTTTCTACATTATGGAAGATCCTAAATTTGGAATTTTAGATGGTAAAGCTTAAAGAAAACTCATTTTGAAAATTTGCTAACACGGGTGGTGAGATCGAGTGGTTGATCATTGCCAGAAATTGGGAGAGGTTTTGCTACTTCACCACAGATAGCAATTGTAACTATGATTCTGGAGTTTATGCCAACTTGCGGTTCACTATTGAGAATGACATCCTTGTGAGAGGTAAGCAAGTTGAGTTTTCTAGAGAAAGGATCAATGCTTTTATGGGCTGAGAAATGCATTTCATTGTGAATACGCTGCATTCTTGATGACTGATTCATCACTAGATTATGTGATTCCCTTTCTAGTTGATGGAAGAGGAGAATGGAAGATTAAAAATAATAGGAAAGTTAACTTCTCCACTTTCATGATGAATATTTAGTCAAAGGTGTGAAACCACTTCATCTCTTCTAAATTACTGTCAAAAAATCATCTATTAATGCTACAGCTAGTGGATTCGGTTACCCTGCCCTGATTTTCACTTTATGTGAGCAATCAGTAGTGTCCAATTGAAATGAGGAAAATCTGCAGCCACGAAATCTAATTAGAAAGCATACCATTCAAAGAGTTGAATCATTTGTTGAGTCTAGGAGTGGAGCTAGTGATAGACCCTCAAAATCAATTGTAGGGGCATCTACTTCTCGCTCTGCTTCACTTGAAAATATCATGGAGCAGCTCATAATTCAGTAAATTGATATTATGAATAAGCAGAATAGGATTGAAGGAATTGAAGTAAGGAATGCTTACAGTGATGAATATAAGCAATGGAGAGTTCAACATGATGTAGCTAATGAGGATGTCATGGTTAAATATCTTAGTGGTGAGTATAATGTGGAATATCCAACTTGCCCCAACTTCACTCCTTATGCTCTAGATCATGATGAAGAAGATGAAGAAGAAGAAGAAGATGATGATGATGAAGGCGATGAAGATTGATATCTTAGGAGTTAGTTAGTTTGATGTTGTTTATTATTTTAATTTTGTTGTTATGTATTTTCTTTAAAACTGTTGTAGTAAAAACTTTTATTTTGATGTTGTACTATGAATTGTAATAGAAACTGTAGATTTTTACTTTTTCCCCATTTTTAGTATTTTCAATTTTTTCTTCTCTTTCTAATTCACACATAATTATTTAAAATTTTTTATGTTTCATTTAATGCTTTAAAGCCTGTAAACATTTTTTAAGTTGGTACCTGCAGTATGCCAGAGCCCAGTTTCATACTCAGAAATCCTCTACAGGTTAGTTTTTATTTTTATGCATTTATTGTTTTCTTTCACCAACTAAATTTTGTACTAAAACATTTTTAAATTACTTTAAAATTTAAGTTTGGGGAGAGATAAACATTTATTTAAAAAAAAAGTAAACTAAAATTTATTTATCCTCAATTAACTATACTTTTAAAATTTTATTAACATGACCTAGGATATTAGGATTTAGCTCTAATTGACTATAATTTTGTTTATGAATATTGTGGTAAATTTAGGTAAAAGTTTTTAATAATGAAGGTCAATTTTTAAGATAAAGATGTTTTGTATGACAAGGTAAGACTATGTTTTTTTTTTATTTTAAGTAATTAATTTTGTATTTTTGAAATAATAAAAATTTTAGAGTTTCATGTAAGAAGAAAAGAATGAAACTTTGTGAAAAATCATAAACTAGTATAAATTTATAAAATGAAGAAAGGTAAAAAGTTATGATGTTAAGGATCGTGAAGTTCAAAATCATTAAAGGCTATCCAGAAATAGTAATACTCACTTGAAAAGAAAGAAAAGAAAAAATTTAAAAGATCCTCAATAAAAAAGGGAAGAGAAGAAAAGAAGAAAAGGAAAGAAAAAAGAGTGAGGAGAAGCTTGAGAAGATGCCTAGTCAAAAATTGGCTTCACTTGAATGAACTTAAGTAAAAGACTTTATTGCATTTTCTAAACTTGTATCGAAGCATTAGTAGCATTACTAGTAATGTTTTCATGAAGTTCTTTTTCACTTGAATGTTCTAAGTATCCTTGATATGAAAAATTGCAATTCTTTTTAAAAAAAATAGAGATTTAGAAACCTTAAACTTGATTACTAAATACTCTTAGACTTAGTGCTTGAATCTAAGTTATTTAAAGTTTTTCTTAAATTTTACTATTTTATTTTTATTAAACTAAAGTATAGATATTATAAGTTAATCTCAATCCTAAATCATATACTTTTATGTAGTAAAAGTGTCACTTGAGGACAAGTAACATTCAAGTTGGGGGATTTTAATACACAGAAAAAATATGTTATTTTTACTACATATTTTATGCTTATTATTTGTGATATTGCACTTTGAAGAAGAGTATTTACATGTTTTTTTGCAGGTATATCAATTTTAGGCATTTGCTACAAAAGTAGCAAAAATGACAAAATTTGGAGCCAAAACAATAATTTTTGGGATTCTAGCGCTTGAAGAGCCATTTAACAGATAGCTGGCACCTAAAGCACTATAATTGACACTTGAATTGCCATTTGATAGAGATTTGGCACCAGAATAGCCAAAAATTAGAACAACATAGTCTTAAGTAAGTTGGCGTCTGAAGCACCAGAACCAACGCCTAAAACGCGAGAGATGACTTTTTATGGATTAAGGCAGTTCAGGAAGAATTTTGCTCAATTTTTGAATAGGACACTTACTCTGAACAACCCATGAAGTGATTCAATGCATCTAGACACTTTGAAAGGTTTATTTTTGGATAGAATTTTGGAAGGGATATGTTTGTTGGATCAATAGACATGCCTTTTGAATTAAAAAGGGTTTATTTTGGAATAGAATTTTGGATAGAATTTTCAATTCTTTTTGGAGGGAGACAGACTTTAATAAAAGAGAAGAAAGTCTAGTGATTGAAGAGAATTGAAGGGGGTAGCAAGAGGAGTTTGAATAGAGAGAGTGGCATGAAAGAGAGAGAGAAAGGCAAGGGCTTGGAGTTTTTATTCAAGGATTGTAAGAGGAGAGGGAAGGTGAGAGATTTCTTCTTCATTACACTTCTAAGAGAGAATTGAGAGTGCTTTGTAAAGAAAGAAAGTGCTTGAAGAGAATTTCTATGGATTTTGGGAAGGATTGTGAGATAAGTTGTGTTCTTTAATTTCTTTGTTTTGTAAACTTATTTTTATATAAGAAATCCATGTTTTGTCATATCCTTCTCTTGAATCATGATCAGTCTTCTTTATCCTTCTCCCCACTTTGAGATATGATTTTGTGATAAATTGATTTTATTTTATACGATTGTAAATGTCAATAATTTGTGATGATTTGTACTCCGATCTTAATTCACTTTTCAATCTGGCCATTTGAAATGTTAAAATGTGTTGAGAAACATAAATTCTGAAAGGGCTACGATTTCTATAACATGGGAAGAATCACATTTGATTCCATGGAAGAGGATGACATCCATGGGGTTGAGTGTAAGAAAATAGGGAAATATACTTTGTTGGATACAAAATTGGAGATCTTAAGATGACAGATTACAATCCTCAATTTGGTCCAGTTGACTGGAAACTAATGCGAGATTGTTAGCCCTCATGTGAGGGAGTAGTTGGAGCTCTAGAGTGGTAGTCAGTATCCTCCTAGCCTAACAACAAAATTAAAGACCAAACTCTGGATTATTCGATGTTTTTTATGCACTTGGAAGAGGGTAAAGAAGAGGATTGCTCTTAGTTGGCACAAAACAATATATATATATATATATATATATATATATATATATATATATATATATATATATATATATATATTTATATATATATATATATATATATATATATATATTTAAATGATTTCTATTTCTTCGCAATCCATATACTCTTTGTAAAGGGGAATGATGCTCTCTTAAATTTGAACTCTTCACAACAAAAAACTTTATTTAGTTTTCGATAATTTTACTTTTGAAAGTTTAACAATTAGTTTATTTAACTTAGTCTTTTAGCTAAATTTTATTTAGCATTCACTCATTTACTTTTGATTTGAATTTTGTACTTCACTTTTATAGTTTAAAATTGTAGTTTACATTATAATCTTAAGAATTTACTTATATTCATTTCCAACTTCCTTGTGGGGTTGACATCTAGGACTCCATTACATCCCTTTATTACTTGAGCGATATGTATACTTGCATTATCTTTAGGGGATTTCACAGTTTAAAGATTTTTAAAAGATAAAATTATTTTCACTAAAGTTATTTTTTTGGGATTAAATGGCATATTTACTATTGTGTCTACCATGTGTATTTTATAAGGTTCAAAATGTCGGCACTATTTTTGGTGTGGGGTTTGCCCGTAAGAAGCTGTTGGTCATCGGAATTGAAATCTCGTTGCCCTCTTTNATCTTTAGGGGATTTCACAGTTTAAAGATTTTTAAAAGATAAAATTATTTTCACTAAAGTTATTTTTTTGGGCTTAAATGGCATATTTACTATTGTGTCTACCATGTGTATTTTATAAGATTCAAAATGTCGACACTATATTTGGTGTGGGGTTTGCCCGTAAGAAGCTGTCGGTCATCGGAATTGAAATCTCGTTGCCCTGACGGTTTTTTTTTTTAGTTTTGAAAAAGATGAAGTCAAACTGACCCCATAATTTTCATAATTTAGATGAAAGAGCGCTTTACCTCAAATCCTGTATCTATCCCGAAGGATGAACGCAAGAGTTGAGGGTGAGGCTCAATCAAATAAACTAAAGAAAGTTATGACATTCGTTTGATCTGCGAAACCAATGTATTGGCCGACAAGTTCCCCTAATTAATATAAAGAATTAAATAGGGTTTATATTATGCTGGGTTCGGGAAAAGCTTTCTATAAGGGAAAGCCTCTATAATTAATTACATCATAGATAATTGAAGTTATCTATGAATACTCTCGATAAAAGTCAAGAAAAATTACCTTCAAGGAGTTCAAATGGTAAGGACATTTCAAAGATATCAGACTAAGAAGTGTGAAGGGGGATTGGTTCAAATTTGGAACACTTTTTTTTAGAGTCCAAAGGAGGAAACACTAGAGGATGTCACGGATCCGAAGGAGAACTTCGGTGAATTTCCAATCTATCCTTAAACACTAGAGGATATCACTGATCCGAAGGAAAACTTCGGTGATTTCCCAAGCTATCCTATCGGTCACAGATCCGAAGGAGAACTCCGGTGACTTCCTAAGCTATCCTATTATTTGGCTTCAATTCACGGATCCGAAGGAGAACTTCGGTGACTTCCCAAGCTATCCTATTATTTGGCTTCAATTTATGAAATCATTTAGATGTTTCATCCTGCAATTCTATCCTATTATTTGGCTTCAATTTAGGAGAAATCATTTAAATGTTTCATCCTGCAATTTGCTATTATATTATTTGGCTTCAATTTAGGAGAAATCATTTAGATGTTTCATCCTGCAATCTTCCCAAGCTATCCTATTATTTGGCTTCAATTTAGGAAAAATTATTGAGACATTTCATCCTACAAGCTATCCTATTATTTGGCTTCAATTTAGGAGAAATTCTTTAGATGTTTCATCCTGCAATTTTTGTATTAGGATTTACATTTGTGTGAAGCAATCAGCACAAATAACCTTGAAGATGTAAGGATTTAAGTCGACATTTGTGTGAAGCAATCAACACAAATAACCTTGAAGATGTGAGGATTTAGGTCATAACGAGTTCAATTTAGGAGAACTCATTTAGATGTTTCATCCTGCAATTTCTAGTCCAAAGGAGGAAATACTAGAGGATGTCACAGATCCGAAGGAGAACTTCGGTGACTTCCGAAGCTATCCTATTATTTGGCTTCAATTTAGGAGAAATCATTTAGATGTTTCATCCTGCACTATCCTATTATTTGGCTTCAATTTAGGAGAAATCATTTAAATGTTTCATCCTGCAATTTGCTATTATATTATTTGGCTTCAATTTAGGAGAAATCATTTAGATGTTTCATCCTGCAATCTTCCCAAGCTATCCTATTATTTGGCTTCAATTTAGGAAAAATTATTGAGACATTTCATCCTACAAGCTATCCTATTATTTGGCTTCAATTTAGGAGAAATTCTTTAGATGTTTCATCCTGCAATTTTTGTATTAGGATTTACATTTGTGTGAAGCAATCAGCACAAATAACCTTGAAGATGTAAGGATTTAAGTCGTCAATTTAGGAGAACTCATTCTGTTTCATCCTGCAATATTTTTTATTTATTAGGATTTATGATTTAGGAGAAATCATTTAGATGTTTCATCCTGCAAATTTTTTTATTTTATTAGGATTTACAATTGTGTGAAGCAATCAGCACAAATAACCTTGAAGATGTGAGGATTTAAGTCGTAACAAACGACTACCTCGGAGTCCTAAACAAATAACCTTGAAGATGTGAGGATTTAGGTCGTAACAAACGACATTTGTGTGAAGTAATCAGCACAAATAACCTTGAAGATGTGAGGATTTAAGTCGTGACGAGCAACAACCTCGGAATCCTAAGGCGAGTTAGGGCTTAGATTATACAACAGGATTGTACAAA